>JAVYIG010006799.1:34062-111795 GCA_035222895.1 Strongylocentrotus droebachiensis
AAACTTTGCTCTTCTTGGAGTAACATGCCAACAGAAACGCCGCGTTGAAGCCGTGGCTGAAGTAGCTCCAAGAAACGATGGCCCACAAGGTGAACGACGACGTAGGGCAAGAGTTAAATGTTTGCGGTGTCCTAGAAAGGGTATTGCGACTATTCTTACGCTAACCGTGTCGTTTTACGCCTGCTGGTTTTTCTGGATAGTGAGGAAGGAATCGGCATTCAGAGGCATCTTTCAAGTAACGGGCGGAGTGAGTGGATGGCTTCAACCTCTACTCTACATCGCCACGAGTAAAGAAGCCAAAGACATCACTAAGAGCTACTTGTCAAGATTAAGACGAACATTGTCGCTAATAGGCTACTGAAGGCTCTTTACAAAATGAGAAGTATAATGTTATTTTGTATACTACACTGAGCAAAAAGAAGAAAGTTGACATCATCTATCAAAATAAACAAAAATACAAGTAAAGAAGCAAAAAAGGTTGTTCGCTCCTATATCTCCAAACTCAAAATTATCATAACACGTCAGTGAAGACACTTCACACGTCGGATTAATCCTATAATCAAGAACTTACCTTTCGAATTGCTAGTATTTTTCTTTGTTCACAAAATTCTATTTGTTTATTCTATGAATGTGTGTGGCATCTATTCTGCTATTACCATGATCACCATTAACTCAAGAGACATTGTATTTCTAGATAAGTTGATATAAATTTCTATTAGGCTAACTACCTTGTAGCTATTGTAATCGCGTACATTGATATGAGTTCATAATGGTCTCATGGCTCTAATGTGGCATAGCCTATAATGTCGAGTCATGGGTGAGGGAGCACCTGAATGCCAGGGAGTAGAGCGTCCGAATTGGGATCCTTATATTTAATGAATATGTTTTCTTTAAATTCTCAGATTCATAGTTATCCTACAAGAAATGCAAACAAATTTCATGGGTGGACATATAATAATGATTATTCAAGATACTCTTTGAGACATTCGGGTCCACTTATTTATGATAATGTAAAATGTAAGCAGTTTAATATTTCACTTAATAATACATTCAGGAGGCAATATAAGAAACATTTAATCTGTTTATATTAACTACTTTTAATTTGTTTAATTTATTTTCTTAAGTTATCCTGTTGAATAGTGTTTGATGCTCTTATATGCTTTAAAAAAGGGTTTTTCATGTTTATGTTCTCATGTTCTATGTTTTTATGGATTGTTTGAAAAATGTCTAATTTTTATAATAATAATGTAAAAACAAACAAATACACAAACTAGGTGACACACCCTAACAAGCCCAAAACCTGGCTTTCATTGTGTTCACCATTTTCCAATTATCCACTTAATTTTTGTATATAGTCTGCATCTTGTTTCTCATTGAATGCTATACTTGCTTTGTTTTTCATCTTCGTAATCGTTTGATCGAAATGTCATAGTTTTATAATGTTTTTATTGCCCATTGACTGTTTTTTACAAAATGTTTTTAATTGATGTCGGAATTTGGAAATAAATGATTTGAATTGAATTGAATTGAATTAACAGGTTAATTCCAAAATAGCTGTCATGTCAGGTGAAGGGAAGAATGATATTAAACGATCGACCATTTGTAAACACTGTATATATTACCATCAATATAAGACAACGTGTCAATAAAAAAATTAATAAAAAACTAAACACTAAGAGGTTCTCATGACTGTTAAAAAGAAGAGTGAAGAATTTTTAGTGATATGCTATTTGCCAATGTGCATGACACCTTTGTGAAATGATGCATTCCATTTTCACAGTTCAAAATAAACTTAACGTTAGCAAAGGAACCCTATCCATTTAGGTAGATGTATTACGGTGGGATCTTGAAATTAATTATGATGTTAGTGTATGACCTGTGAAAACGATTTTTTTTCATTTCTAGATCACAAGAGAATCTACATACTGGTGGAACGTTTCTTTACATCAGATGACAATAGGCCATTTACATAATGTAACAGAAAATTGAGGCTATGAATTTGGATAGGAAAATTAGAAAAACATTAGAAATGTGGAGAATGCGTAATTCAACATAATACGGTAGAACTTTGACATTAATGTTTTTAGTTGTGTCACAAATTACCTATGTTGCGACTGCTATTCCAATACCACATTCAGTTGAAAAAATAAAAAATGAGATGATGTTTTCAATTTTATAGGGGGTCTAAGAAAGAGAAAAATAGAAGAAGAAAAAATACTAAAGGGGAATCAGGTATGGTTGATTACAGGTAAAAGTCGGTTCTCTGCGAATTTCTTGGATAAGGAGATTTTTTTTGACAATGAAAAAGCTATTTGGAATTTTTGATTTTCCTATTGGTTAAATAGGGTAGGTGAAATTCCATCGGTGTTTTAGTTTAATTGTAATAACAGAGACATGGATAAACTATGTCGAATGTCGAGGATACCCCATTAGTAATTTGATTTACTTTGTACTTGGTCAGAATTGAGATATGTAAATACACTTATCTTATGTATATAATGCCTGAAAAAAAGATAAGTTCTGCACTCCGATTTGAATTGGGATCCGGTATTAATGTCTAAGTTCAAAGCTATACGAGATAATGGAATCAAACAATTTAATTTTAAACTTTTGCATATGTTTTTACCGTCAAAATGTAGCCTATATAAATGGAAAATTTAATATGATTAGGTACGTGAAGATTGGAATACCATTGAAACTTCACGGCATATGATGCTAGAGTGTAAAAAGATAATTGTGTTTTGGAAAATTGTAACACGTTTGATATCTAATTTTTTTGATTAGATATGAACATAAATGAGAAGGCTTTAGTAATTGGAGATGATATAGGCAAGTTAGATAATTATTTGGTTAATATTTTGATTAATTTTACTGCATATGTTATTTATAAGAACTACATTAAGTATTTGAAACCAAAAAGCAAAATGGATGGTAGAACTGTTTAAATTATCTGTAATTTGAATTGATGCCACATTTAAATTCTAGAACAAAAGAAAAGGTTAATGAAAAATAGGTAAAATCTTTGACTGATATGCTGAGATGATGTTTTAATCTTATATGTATATATGTTATTGTGAACGTTGTAGAAATGTGAAATAAAGCTCCCTGAAAGGATTAAAAAGAAGAAAATGTGATAATGATGTGCACTATTATAATATTTATTCTTGTCACTGTGAAAAAATGAGAATGGATTGGGGATTCTAATATCTCCAATATCATGATTATTCTTTTATCTCCGATAGACATCATTGCATAATATTTGAATAACAGTATATAATGAATTTGTAAGGTTCAAAAGCCTTAACATTTGTAGTATTTTCTTTTACAGTGTGATTTGTCGATTTATAATGCAATAATCAGATGACCGGGGTAATAATATCTGTAAAGTGCTTAGAGACGGTATTCCGCATCAAAGGGATAGATGCGTTTTTTTACAGAGGGCGCCGCGCTACACTAAATATTTTTGTTGGCGAGATAATGAAAAACTGAGTGTTAAATTTGAAAGAACATACAATTTAAATGACAAATCATCTTTGTTTGATCGAAATCGGTTCAGAGACGGCTGAAATGTCCATAAATATAAGGATTTCTAATACTTGTGTGATAATTTGAAAAAACCGTTGTAAAAACGAAATAGCGCCTTTTACGTGGTATTTCAGCCAATGCCGATGTTGGCTTTTTTGTTGGCATTTTCGTGTTGGTTATATTATAATAGACCCCTATTGTTATTTTTAATTAAATAATTAATTAACGGTCACCGTATTTTTTTTTAGAGTGGAGCTGAATTGGTATGATCGTATTGGCTAAATTTCACATTTTGGGGTCTAAAATTATCTTCATAGCAATTTTAGGTTCTAAAAGGGAACTAGAAATGTCATAGATAAGAATAAAAGCCATAACCATGCACTTTGAAGGCATTTGCGGTTTGAAAACAGAACTCAACTATCCCTTTAAGCGCTATATATATCCAGTTTATTATATTATATTACAATATCGAACTGGATAGAACACCTTTGTTTCCATCTTGACTATAAAGCTCGTATCAACTCGCGATTGAATACAATAAACCCCGACGGCATACAAAGTAATTTATACATGCATCAGGCTAAAAGTAGAGATTGTATTTGCATTTCATCTCTTCTCATTAATCCTAATTACTGTTGATCGTTCAAAAGACAGCTCGTTGAATATAAGATCGGGGAGATCGATCAACTTCCATTCTAAATTGCTTTTTAAGTCAATCAAAACCCACTTTATTAGCCGTTGATTTAGTGAGTGGATGGCTTCAACCTCTGCTCTTCACTGCCTCGACCAAAAAAGCGAAAGACATCACTAGCAGCTATTTGTCAAAATTAAGAAGAACAATTTCTCGATAGTGTAGGCTCATAACACGACGGCTAAGTTACTATGACAACTTGCCAGGCAGAATAATATGCACGTCTTCTAGGAAATCATATCCCCAAATCATATTTATCCAAATATGAAGAAAAAAAAATGGGGGTCCCGTTGCATCCCAAAGAGCTATAATGGATACTTTTTATTATATGCATCCTTTTCCCCATATAATGCTAATACAATAGCTCGTGCGCACGGACTTTTATCTTGAACGGACGCCCATTCCCTTATTAATGGTCATAAAGAAATAAACATGGTATGAAATTGTTCGAAAAAAAAGGGGTGTGTCATAGAAGAAACAAAATGGCGATTCTATGTGGCGTACGGCCATGGCGAACGAAAACGCGCACGCTCGCGCCAAATTTTAAAATGCTTATAATGGCCAAAAACGTACTCTCGCTCCGCCCAGTTATCACCAATACGGGAAGTTCAGGTAGTATAACCGTGAGGAACAGTTTTGCAATTACATCGTCAAAAAACCAACGGCTTTGAGAAATTTTTACCATCGGGCTTGAATGTCTTTACACGGCATGAAAAATCCTCGTGTTTTTGAAATACATTTTCCTGTGAAAACAAAGTCATGAATTACAGACGGCAATTATATGAGTGGTGCAGAGAATAATTGAAATTGTTTACACTGACTGAATTTCTTGATAAATGTTTGCTTCTCATTGTGGAAGATGGCGTCAACGACATCATCTGAATCTACCAGTAATCATCCAGTGTCGATGATTTCTCTGTTCAGCATGGGCTTATCTGTCTGTGCTAACACGCTAGTCCTTGTCATTCTACACAAACAGCAATCTATAGACGACAACACACGACTTATGTACCGAGTTTCTACCGTTCTTCATATCCTTTTGAGTTTTGCATGGAGTGGTTGGGAATTTGGCGCCAATTTTTCAGATACAGAGAAGTCTTGTAGAAAATGTTCCGATATTTTTGCCTACGTGACGTTCGCCACTTTAAATGCACAACTTTCATGTTATTGTTTGATCTGTATTTGTAAGCTCATATTTCTACTTCGTCCATTGCGTTACCACATTCTCGTAACGCCAGTGAAGGTCAAATTCATACTCTTTGTCATCATCATAATTCCGCTTCTAATTACTATTCCATTATTACCATGGCTGCATCCTTTGCTTGAAAGTTACAGTTTCGAAGTCGCTTACTTCATTTCTCCAATTGTAATCGGCCTACTAGTCACCACCACTGTTAACATCACCATCTTACGGATAATATGCCAACAGAATCGTCGACTCGATGTGATCCCCATGATCAACGGAGCACCTAGAGTTAGACTTTGGCGTTTGCCTGGAAAGGGTGTCTTGACCATACTGACCTTGACTATTTCGTTTTATGTATGCTGGTTGCCAGTGATAATTACGAAGGGCGGAGACGGTGGCTATTCAGATTTGTTAGGTGTTTCCAGTGGCTGGATTCAACCTTTACTTTATATTGCTACAAGTAAAGAAGCGAAGGAGGTTGTTCGCTCTAATATTTCCAAACTCAAAATGATTATAACACGTCAATGAAAACAGAACGTACCTTTCGAATTGGTTTAGTATCTCTCTTTACAAAGTTCTACTTAAAAAAAATGAATGTGTGGCACCTATTCTATTAAACCATGATCACCATTATCTCAAGAATCGTTGCATTTCTACATTAGGTGATAAATATATTCTAGTATAACTATATTTTAGCTATTGTAATCAAAACATTAATATGAGTTCATAATGGTGTCATGGCTATAATATGTTGTATAGCCTCTAATGTTGAGTCATGGGGGAGGGAGCACCTGAATGCCAGTTAGAAGAGCGTCCTAGTGGAGATGAAGAATACTAAATAAATTTAGTAAATTTGTAATACTCTCTTATATGTGTACACAAAAATAGGCTGATGAAGTCGCTAACATGTTAGTTCTTAAATAGCTGTCATGTGGAGGGAAGAAATAAACGATTGACCATTTTAACCACTGTATATATTACCATCAATATAAGACAACATGACAATTAACAAAATAAAAAATAAACATTGGTTCTCATGACTGTTCAAAAGTGTGAAGAATTTATTGATATGCTATTTGCCAATGTGCATAACACTTTTGTTCAGCTAGTTGAAGTGATGCATTCCTTTTTCGCAGTTCAAAATAAACTTATCGTTAGCAAAGGAACCGTATCCATTTAGATAGGTGTATTAAAGGTATTACAAAGTTTTGGTATGGGGTCATGAATTTGGTTCAAATTAACATATTGGAAGCGTATGCGTTCCTACAATATTCATTGATCGTTGTCGCGGTTGAAATCGAGTCTAAAATTATGAAATTATAAATAATAAACTTCTTATGTCGTATAGCTCCCTCTCAAGGTCAAGATATTAATTAAGCTATAAAACAATGTTTTTTAACTAAAATCGACCGATTAGCTATTCCCATTTGGAAATTATATATCACAACTACATATTCTGAGATTTTCATGGTCGCAGCTACCATTGTACGGCCATAGGCGCTATTTGAAATTTATCAAAATTTACCGGGAGCACCGGTAAATTTTTATATTCAATTTTTCTCGAAAACAGAAGTGTTTTAGGGGCTAATTTTTTTAGTGCTTATAATACATCCACAGGGGCATCCAAATATATCAAAATTGTAAAGATTCACTATCCACCCAATTTTCAAAATTTCCCAAAACTTTGTATATTACCTTTAAGGTGGGATCTTGAAATTGATTATGATTTTAGTGTATGACCTGTGAAAAAGAATGTATTCGTTTCTAAATCACACAAGGATCGATATACTGCTGGTACGTTTCTAAACCTCAGATGACAATAGGCCAAGTTCGTGATGTAATGTGTGTGTGTGTGTATTTAGTTTTTACAGACGTGTATCAATCAGATATGATTATTTACGTCTGGGGACCGACCTTTAACGTCACCAGTTTATGCAAAGGCCTTTGTCAAGCGCCTCGAGAAGGATTATTTTATTCACCTGTTACGAATAGCCAATAGTTAGAAGGCGAATTGCATACATTAGTCGTTCCTAGGCAAGATCAACAAATTCCTTGCCCTACGTAGCAACACGTTATGTATGGAATTTATATTCTGATCATTGAAATAAAAAAATTCGTATCAGTTGAATGAAATAATTCATTTCGAGGCACTTATGTTTAAACGTGGTTACATTATAAAAATGGCCTATTATGGCGTGCTTATCATCTGAACAAGTAGGGTAAAGCTGTTGCGGATCGCTTCCATACCATTTTCTGTCTATCCATGCATATTTTGGAACACCCATTTTCTATTTACATTTATTTGTTTTTTCTGGTCAGGGGATATTGAGACCCAATCATGACTCTGGAATAGAACATCTTCACTATCTCTCTCTCTCTCTCTCTCTCCCTCCCTCTCTCCCCCCCTCTCTCTCTCTCTCTCTCTCTTGCTCTTCCATGTTTTTAAAGAATCCTGGATCCGCAGCTGAAATGTATGACGATGCATTAATGCTGATCACTGTCAATCAACGAATCAACGTTTGGCACGTAGAATAATATTAAGCATACTTGACTATTGAAAACCATTTCTCTAGCTATCTATTGTTGGTATTTTAGATGTTTGGAAGTTAATAATGATTGTTGTTTGTATATATTTAATATGATATAAGGTTACGAACTGTACATGACGTAAGCTACTTATGCTTTATTTTTCTCATACTTATATTGGTTATATATTGGTAGCCCTTGTCATTTATTTGTGCTTGTTCTACTCATTCAATAAATGGTAACCAAATATGATACAGAATGCGTTTCCGGGGTCCTTTTTTCGAATTTGTCATGTTGAAAAACATCATAGATACATAAAGAAAAAGGCTCTCTGGAAAGCAGGTTACATGCTTTTCATATACGTCGATTTAATATGAAAATCTATCCGACTCCATTTCAAGTGCCTGAAATCCAATCTTTGACATGCTGAACATGCCGAATAGGTAATTAAACGTGTAAACGTTACACAAGCGACGTGAATTTGAGAGCGCCATTTATCTGGTTTTTGATTTGCGCTCGACGTCCCCGCAAAAAGATCATTAAATCTGTCTTGCGCGCGTGAGCAGAGAACCGCCTTGATGGATCTGTGCGAAATGCACTGCGAACATCGTATGCCAGATACTTTGTACGCCGTGCAGACACTCCGACAATTTTGTTCGTCACTGTCTTATGTTGTTGTTGTTGTGTTTTGGTTTATTGGCGATTAGTCAGTAATTTGACTATTGTCACCAAAATACTTTACGGCACGTGTTATATCTCTCATTTTTGAATTAAAAAAAAAAAATATAGTTATTTCGTTTTATATTTATCTATCTTTTAAGATAGTATCGAGAAATAATATCGTAAGCAAAACATTCATGGGCTTTGTTAGTGTTTCTTAACAGTACGTGCAGATTATTTGTTATATCACTTACACACCATACATAAATGTATATAAGATAGTACCTACACAAGCCTCTAGATCTATATTCAATAATCTTATCATACCATTTATCATTGTTGTTACTTTTTCTTATTTTATTTTCTTATTACATTATGTTATTATATTTTTAATGTACTGAGTGTAATTTAGCATATTTATAATATTGTATTATGTTTACTTTTCTTATTTTATTTTCTTATTACATTATGTTATTATATTTTTAATGTACTGAGTGTAATTTAGCATATTATAATATTGTATTATGTTTTACTGTTCTTATTTATTTTTATTTTTTCTTATTACATTATGTTATTATATTTTTAATG
Source organism: Strongylocentrotus droebachiensis (assembly GCA_035222895.1). Taxonomy (NCBI): domain Eukaryota; kingdom Metazoa; phylum Echinodermata; class Echinoidea; order Camarodonta; family Strongylocentrotidae; genus Strongylocentrotus; species Strongylocentrotus droebachiensis. The sequence continues at coordinate 43,239 of JAVYIG010006799.1, forward strand.
TACTGAGTGTAATTTAGCATATTTATAATATTGTATTATGTTTTATTGTTCATCAAGGGAGGTATTACTTCCTGATAGGGAACCGTTATGATGGGGGTATGGTGGCTCCTAAGGGACACGCAAACGCAAAATTTGACGTATACCAATGCAACAAATTTGTGGATTTTCACGTCAAAGACGTGAAAATCCACAAATTTGACGTATACCTATGTAACAAATTTGTGGATTTTCACGTCATTGACGTAAAAATCCACAAATTTGACGTATACCTTTGCAACAAATTTGTGGATTTTTACGTCAAAGACGTGAAAATCCACAAATTTGACGTATACCTTTGCTTGGTGATTTTTTCGTTTTTCGCTACTCAATGGCCCTGAAGGGACACGCAGACAAAACAAAAATCTGCGTCCGATATTCATGTCTGCGTCTCCCAAAAGGGACACGCAGACGTGAATATTGGACGCAGATTTTATTTTTCACGTCTTGGACCTAAAAAGACAATAAAACCCTTGCATAGGTATACGTCAATTTTGTGGATTTTCACGTCTTTGACGTGAAAATCCACAAATTTGTTGCATAGGTATACGTCAAATATATACGTCTGCGTCGGCCCAAAAGGGACACGGAGACGCGAATATTGGACGCGAAATTTTTTCAGTAAGCTGAGCACCATAAGCGCACATGGGTTTGTCAGCCCCGAGTTAGGGATTACCAGCTGGTATCTCATACTCAGTCCAGATACACAGTCTTCTAATTGCAGACCCTACACCTATACTTATTCAGTGTAGTTTGCAGGCACAAACCCTGGTCAGTCGTTAAAGAGAGTCTGCACTAAAAGATTACCATAGGCCATGTACTATAGCTGCTCCTGACACAACATGTAGGTAGCTGGGCTAGGCTTCTCTCAAGGCACAATGATTTTTTTGGATAAAGTGTCAAATTAGAGTCTGTGCTTGCAGACTATTTTCAGAGACAGATTGGAGGAAAGAGAGGGGATAAACAGATTGGGAGAGAGAGAGAGAGAGAGAGAGGGGAGAAACAGATTGGGAGAGAGAAGGGGGAGACAGATTGGGAGAGAGAAACGAGAAAGAAAGGAGGGAAATAGAGGAGTGAGAGAAAGGGGAAAAAGAAGGTGAAGATAATAATTAATAGAGAACAGTAGAGTATGTACTGGCTCCTAAACATCATGTCTACAATTTCAATTCAGACAAAATATATAGACAACAAAATCACAAAGAAATACAAATACATTGAATTTAGCTCAAATTGTTGATTTTCTTCTTCTCTCGTTACCAAGCAATTACTTCTTTTTGTGCATCTTGTTGCCATTTGCCCCCCCCCCCCCTCCTATCACACCCTTTCATTCTCTCTGTATTTCTTTCCATCTCTCCTGTGTCTCCTAATGTCCCACCACTCTCTCTCCCATTCTCTCGATCTTTTCCTCCTTTCTCCCTCCCAATCTGTCTCTCCCCTCTCTCTCCTCTTTCTATCCCAATCTGTCTGCCCCTTTCTTTGACGTGAAAATCCACAAATTTGTTGCATAGGTATATGTCAAATTTTGCCTTTGCGTGTCCCTTAGGAGCCACCACATGGGGCCATATCATCGTGTGATAAACTTTGATTCAGACAACACTCTAGTTGAAATTCTCACTGTTTCGTCACAGTAGATTGGAAACGTGAACTATCTGTCTTTCAAATCGCGTATTGGCTGCCGACCAGAACCGACGAAGGTTTGACGGAGAAAGCCATCTTAAATATAAAAGCGGCAATAGAATTTATGTTTCATTCAACTATTCAAACTATGTTAACCAACACGACTTGTACCGCTTGCGATCATAATTTAACACACTCGTGTAATTTCAAGAACTATTTTGATTTTGAACAGAACCGCAAACTCTGAATATACTAAACTTTTAGTCTACAGGGAAATTCTTTAATCTATAAAGTTTGTGACATTTTGCTAAACCAAAAACGTACACGTATATCGCATATTATTTGAGAATATGAGTAACTCACCAGCACTTGGTTTGGAGAATATGACATACCCAACATCACTTGGTTTGGAGAATATGACTAACTCAAACGCACTTGGTCTTTCTCATCACGTACTTATAATTTTTATTTTCAACATGGGATCAGCGTTATTGGTTAACATATTTGTCCTCTTCATTTTACAACGGCAACAAGCTATAGACGATACCTCTAGGTTACTTTATAAGGCACCCGGTTATCTCCAACTGATATTGAGTTTGACATGGGGTGGTTGGTGCATCAGCTTGAATGTGTACCGCTACGTTGAAAAGACATGTAAAATAATCCAATATATCTTCCCTTTTGTTACCACATCTAGTTTATTCGCTCAGATGTTTTGTTATAGCTTCATCAGTATTTGCAAGCTCATACTGATAACACGCCCTCTGCGGTATCACTTGATTTTAACGCCGCTGAAAGTGAAAATCGTACTCTCTGTCATCATACTAGTTTCAATTATTAGTTGTATTCCTCTCTTACCATGGTCTAATACTTTCTCAAGTATCATTGTTTCAGATTGCCAATCGCCTGACTCGTTGTCGAATGTGGATATATTGGTTTTGAGGATCACAGAATTCTCGTCCAATACACCTGTTGTAATCGCGCTAATAATCACCACCACGACAAACTTTGCTCTTCTTGGAGTAACTTGCCAACAAAAACGCCGCGTTGAAGCCGTGGCTGAAGTAGCTCCAAGAAATGATGGCCCACAAGGTGAACGACGTAGGGCACGAGTTAAATGTTTGCGGTGTCCTAGAAAGGGAATTGCGACTGTTCTTACGCTAACCGTGTCGTTTTACACATGCTGGTTTTTCTGGATAGTGAGGACGAGAGCGTCATCTGGAGAGATCATTAAAGTAACGGGCGGAATGAGTGCATGGCTTCAACCTCTACTCTACATCGCCACGAGTAAAGAAGCCAAAGACATCGCTTGCAGCTACATGTCAAGATTAAGACGAACATTGTCAGTTATAGGCTTCTGAAGGCTCTCTACACAATGTCAAGTACACTGTCATGTTGTAAACTACACTCAGCAAAACTCGGAAAGTGGACACTTTTTATAATTAAGATTTTCAAATGAATATTTGATATAAACCTACTTTCGTATATCAAAATAAACAAAGATTTATCCTCTTGAAGACGATATGCAATTGAAATGATACCGTTCACGCGAGTTAGCATAGCCATTTAACATTAAAGGCATCTCTGAAACAAAATTACAACAGTTGATCATACATGTTGATCAGCATTCCCAATTTAAAGAGTCAAATAAAAACAATGAAAAAACATACTTACTGGAAACACAAAAGGAGAGGCATATTAAACGTTTTTATCAAAAACCACGAGGTCCTGAGACTACAGTTGAGATCAAGAGCTCGATTCTCCTTTTTGTTGCTCATTCTTCGTTTCCATCGTTGAATAAGAATATCTTGAAAATGCACATGTTTATTAACATTTGAATGGCTACTTCCTCTATAAATGCAATTGTCTTAATAAGATCCGCAAACGGTGAAATGAATGTAGGCCTACCCATCCATCAAATTAAAGTTCAAAACTTGATCTTAAATGATTTGGGTAGGATATCGATTTCCTTCAATATGATATATATTTTATAATATTTTAGTGACTTACATAAATAGTGTGAACATTAAAGAGCGTTCATTTTCCTTTTTGTTTGCTGATTAACAAACTACTAATACATGTATAAATCTAATACATAATTGTAAATCAATGCCTTAAAATGAATTCTAAGTGATATATAAAAATAAAACATTTCCAGGTACATGTACTAACCGAGCAAATGCAATACATACCTATTATAAATATAATCACCAACCGGACATTAATGGATCACAAAGTCGTATTTTACAACTTAAGAACACGTTTTAAATAAATGAGGCATTCATACTTCGATATAGTGCTCGTCCATTGTATTCCTACAGCACCCCAAAAACCTTGTAAACAAACTGATAATTTTAGGATTTTCTACCACAAAACAACGAAGGAAATAATTTCTTGCAATAACTCTAATAACGAGTTTTGATTGATCCGCATCAATCGCAAATATTTGTAATGTACATAGATGCGATTGATAAAGTGAGAGAGAGAGAGAGAGAGATGAAAATGAAATGGGTACATACTTCCTACCTAATATTAATGTTCATCAGTAATAGTAATATTGATATTATTTTTGATAACCAGTTATTGCATTTCAATTTATGGGAAAAACTTGGATTTGTTAGAGTGAAACATATTTTTAGTCAAGAACATTAGAATGATGTGAATTACATGTGTAAAAAAAATAAGTTTCCAAAACTGTTGTTTTCTTTAAACTTTTCAAAGGTGAAGAAAGCCTTTCCAAAATTGTGGGTTGATCAATCACATAATGGTTTTCATCAAACGCATCACACACATTGTATACAAATACCAACTTGTGATGATATTAATATTTTAAATATGAAGGCTAAACAGTTCTACTTATTCTCTGTGCAGGAAAAAAACAAGAATAGTATGTTGATATAATGCTTGGCAGCAACGATTAGTACTGTACGTCGATTAATTGGGGTCCGGTATTAATGTCTACGAGATAATGGAATTAAAAAATTTAATTTCAAACCTTTGCATATGTTTTAACCGTCAAAATATAACCTATATATTAAATGGAAAATTAAAAATTGATTAGGTATGTGAAGATTGGAATACCATTGAAACATCACGGCATGTTATTCTAGAGTGTAAGAAGATATCTGTGTTTTGGAAAACTGTAACACGTTTGATATATCATTTTTTTGGATTATATATTAACATTAATAAGAAGACTTTAGTAATTGGATATAATACAGGCAATTTAGCTAATTACTTGGTTAACATTTTGATTAATTTTGCTGCATATATGTCATTCATAAGAACTACGTTTAACATTTAAAAACATAAAGCAAAATGAATGGTAGAGCTTTAGATGATCTGTAATTTGATTTGATGTCACATTTAAATTCTAAAACAAAAGCAAAGGTTAAAGGGATTTGGTAACATTGCTCATATGAGAGAAAATGGTGCTAAGGTAGTGAATTTAATGCTAGATGTACAATAAAATATAATCTGAAAATTTGAGTGAAAACAGACCATTATTAATGATAACAATTGGGAAAAACTGATATGATCGATTCCTTAATTCTCCAAACGAAATTATTACAATTTGACTACATTTTAGGTGAATGTAAATTGTCACAAAGCAATGAAATGGCTCCATTTACCATTCTAGATATTTAAGTGTTAAAGATTTTTAAAAGCATGTCATATGTCTTACTTTCATGAAAAAACGGTTGGAAAAATTCAAAAATGGTTGGGAGAATTTACTTTAAGAGGATGTTGCACAGTGACGCCTTCAAAGAAAACCATAAATATCTTTGTGGTTTGAGAATTGTTCAGGATACTTTGCATGTTAGAGGTTAGTATATCTGTAAAGCGCTTAGAGACGTTTGTAGTAAGCTGTATATAAAAGCAGAATATTATTGGTACAGTAGAAGGCATATAATAAGTAATATTTCATACACAATTTTCGCAGTTTTTTCATCAATCTTCAACAATGCTACCGATTTACTTTAATGAAAAAACAGGTACAACATATTGCTCCGTTTAGTCTCATTTCACAACGCCCCCTATCGTCAGAGCATGGTCAGAGTCAGCAGCCTAACATGTTAGCCTATGGACGTTCGTTAAAAATTCATTTTTTGTTTAAACGAAAAGCACATCCACCCCGACGTACGTTATCACTAGCTCTTTCATTGGAGCCCTCATGTCTCATTGACTTTTGAAAGTTCACCCACCGTAATTTTTCAAAATAGGTTGCAAGCTCGTCATTGCCTATAATACACATGTGAAACAAGTCTAACTTTGGACTCAGTTTGCCAAGCGATTTGAAGATTATAGGTCGAGCACACGAAACATAAAAAGCATGAATTATCATAGATCACTTCTGTCTATTTCATTATGTCCATTTCATCCAACCCCCCACCGTAATTTTTCAATTTAGTAAAAGCAAACATTTAGCCGAGGTAAGCAAAAACATGAATATTCATGACACACCATGGACTATTCGGTTATTAACAAAGGGGTGCAATCGGTCATCACGTCAAACTCCCCTAATTGCCACCAAGTATTTCATATAATTATATAGTTTGGTATGTTTCTTTTACTCACTCATGAATTATTAAATATCAATGATGGGTGGCCTGTACTTATAGCGCGCGAACACATCACACCCAATGGCATACACCCGGTACCCTGCAACACAGTGGAACATTCTAAGAAATTAAAAAATTATCTACAAAATGGACCTCTTGAATCATCTGAGAAGTAACTTACCCTATTCTGATGACTTCAATGAATGTCAAGATAACAATGGCTGCTTTTCCATCCCAAAATAAAACTAGTTTGTAATTAGAAATAGTCAATTTCTCGATAATTTCACAAAATATATTTGCCGCCGCATTCAATATGACGTCATTGACAGCTGATTGGCTAGTTTGGTAGTGACGTCGAACGAGCTACGTTTGTGCTGCAGTGATCGAGCGAGCGAAAATGAGACAATCGGAGCAATATGTCTTTGACTGATATGCTAAAATAATGATTAAATTGTATTAGTTATAAGTTATCGTGAGCGTTGCAGATATGTGAAATAAAGTTCTCTGAAAGGGTTGAAAAGAAGAAAAAATGATAATAATGTGCACTATTATAATATCTATTCTTGTCACTTCTAATATCTCCAATATCATGATTATTCCATTTACTGATATATGTTTTGTGCAATATATTGAATGACAATTTACGATTAATCTTTAAGGTTCAATAGACTTAACATTTGTAGTATTTTCTTTTACAGTGTCATTTGTACATTGCTAATGCAATAATCCGATGACCGGGGTAATACGATCTGTAAAGCGTTAGAGACGGGTATTCCGTATTAAGCGCTATATAAATCCAGATTATTATATTATATTATAATAACGAACTGGAAACAACACCTTTGTTTCCATGCTTGACTATAAAGCTCGTATCAACTCGCGATTGAATACAATAAACCCAGACGGCAAACAAAGTAATTCATAATATACATGGGGCTAAAAGTAGAGATTGTATTGCATTTCATCTCTCCTCATTAATCCTAAATACACTTGATCGTTCAAAAGAGAGCTCAATGTATATAAGAACGGGAAGATCGATCAACTTTCATTCTTAATTGCTTTTTAAGTCAATCGAAAACCACTTTGATAGCTGCTGAGTGAGTGAGTGGATGGCTTCACCCTCTGCTCTAGATAGATAGTTTATTGGTTTCCACAATATCTCATTTTACAAAGAGTGAAACAACATATTGAAAATGATTGTAATATACATGTACATACAATACCGTTACACACTATTCAGAATATTGTCCATTAAGTTGAACTTAAGAGATATAGTGGCGGAGCCTATGGAAAAGCAGAGCTTGTTGTGGATAGGCTCCTTAAACTACAAATGTCATAATTAACCAAAGTAATGTTTATACAATACAAATACATGCTAAAACAGGGAAGGGGAGATTACAGGGATACATGAACCGATACATTGTCACGACAAAAGAAGCGAAAGACATCACTAGCAGCTACTTGTCAAAATTAAGAAGAACAATTTCTCGATAGTGAAGGCTCATATTAGAAGGTGACTAAGTTACTATGACAACTTCCCGGACAAAAGAATATGCACGTCTTCTATGACGCATATCCCCAACTCATAATCTAACCAAATATTTGTTTTTAAATTGGGGGTCCCGCTGCATCCCAAAGAGTAACAGTTTGAATTGGTCTTTATATTTCAGTTAGTAAATTTCTTATCTCTTCCTTATCCATTATTACATATTCATTTATATATTTGCATTCTCCATTTGCATATTCATTTTCCCAGCTCATGTTCCCATTTCATTCACCTTCTTACAGCACAGTCTTTCAGTTGCACTACTGCCACACCCTATTTTCCTCTCTCTCCTTCAAACTCATTCCCTTTGTTATCTTTTCATTCTCTATGCATGGTTGCCTTTTCCTGCCCTAGCAACATGCACTTTCTCTTCTCTCATTCGTTCTCTTTGCCTCTCACCTTTGATCTATCTAGCCTGTTCTCCTCATTGGTTTCGCTTAGCACATCACTTTCCCTGATTGGTTTATTTTGTTATGATGCCTGATTTGTACTTAGAGACACGTTATAATTTTGAATAATAAAGTTAGTTCTGTTCCGTCCTTCTCATGTGAGGTTATCTTATCTACTGTCCAGAGTTACTTGAGTTTTGTTGGAGAGTTTGGATTGATTTTGATGCAGCATATGTTTGATGATTGATTTTGGTTTATAATTTCCGTCGGTTTAATAAACACGTTACACTATAGTAGATTTTGTTATAGGCATCTTTTCCCCATATATGCTATGTATTACAAGGGCTCGCGCGCACGGACGCTATTAATGGTCATAAAGAGATAAACATGGTATCAAATTGTTCGGAAAAAACGGGGTATATCATGAAAGAAAAAAAAATGTCGATTCTATGTTGCGTTCGGCTTTTTTTTTGGACAAAATGATCAAAATGGCCTGAAACGGATGAATTTGAGACGACTTTGGTGCATTTTCAAAATTTGCGCGCGTACGCGCGCGTTATTGATCGGCCGCACGGATATTGACCTTGTTCAGGCGCGGATCCACGGGAGGGGGGGGGGGGGGGGGGGGGAGGGTGGGGGCAACGGGCCCGGGCCTTCTGGCTTTAAAAAAAAAAAATTAAAATAATAATTACAAAAAAAAAAAATTATATATACACTGTCGCTCATATAGGTGGAATATTTTTGTTTTACCCCAATTTATGGAATTATTTTAAAAATAATTTAAAAATAATAGATCTAGATAAAAGTATACGTTCTTAGATTTAATTGAATATTAATTTGCAAATGTGTGTTTTGCGTGACTGCTAAAGCATGTGTATGCTTCTATGCTTATCAAATAGGGGACCTACGCCCTTAAGTCATAAATGACAGTAATGAGGTTTAATGCCCCACAAAAGGTTACGAGTTACGAGGCCATTGCTTTGTCACTGAACCATGACTGTACGCAGCGGGGGCTAGGGTAGGGGGCAGTTTCCATAAATAAAAAAAACATAGAAAATGCAATAAATTTTCAATAATTTATTGCATTTTACCCCGGTCCCCAACATAAACAAATCCTCTGGATGGCCATGCATTATGGCTCAAGGCATGGGCACACAGAGGATTTTTTTATGTTGGGAACCGGGGTAAAATGCAATAAATTATTGAAAAATTATTGCATTTTCTGTTTTTTATTTTATTTATGGAAACTGCCCCCTACCCTAGCCCCCGCTGCGTACAGTCATGGTTCAGTGACAAAGCAATGGCCTCGTAACTGTGAGGCCCCAGGATCAAAACCGTGTCGATGTGCTATATTAGTGCCCTTTTGTGGGGCATTAAACTTCATTACTGTCATTTATGACTTGAGGGCGTAGGTCCCCTATTTGATAAGCATAGAAGCATACACATGCTTTAGCAGTCACGCAAAACACACATTTGCAAATTATTATTCAAAAAAATCTGAGAATGTATACTTTTATCTAGATCTATTATTTTTAAATTATTTTTAAAATAATTCCATAAATTGGGGTAAAACAAAAATATTCCACCTATATGAGCGACAGTGTATATATTTGCTAGCTAGTGCTGACACTGAGCGAAATTTTCGTCGGCGCGATCTTCAAATTACAGTTTCGCTTACTTCATTTCTCCAATTGTAATCGGCCTACTAGTCACCACCACTGTTAACATCACCATCTTACGGATAATACCCGTGCGTCCCCAAAAAAAACTATACACTTTTGAAATGGCTGCCGAATAAAAAATATATGATTCTGAGGGAAAGGTTTTATATGTATGGAAAGCTCATAAACTCAACTTTCATATGACACCAAAAAGTCCGAAAATAATTCATGCTTGGGTGAGCACTGCTCACTTTTGTAAAGGGTATGAAAATTAGGTTGCGCAGGAATTAGCCTTCCAATTTGTGAGAGGTAAACGACTAATTCCTGCACAACCTAATTTCTAGTAATTAAACGTGTAAAGGTTACACAAGCGACGTGAATTTGGAAGCGCCATTTACGGGTTTTTGATTTCCGCTCGACATCCCCGAAGAAAAATCATTAAATCCATAACACACTTTGACAGGTTTCAAGCAAGCAATTCAAAAGAAACTGTCGTAGGCAAGAACAGAAAGGGGAAAATTGTCTTGCGCGCGTGTTCAGGGAACGTGTTCAGGGAACCGCCTTGATGGATCTGTGCGAAATACACTGCGAACATCGTATGCCAGATACTTGTACTTTGTACGCCATGCAGACACTCCGACAATTTCGTTCGTTACTGTCCTGACCTGAACTTATACATTGGGGGCCTCATCATCGTGTGATCAAGTTTGATTCAGACAACTCTCTAGTTGAAATTCTCATTGTTTCGTCACTGTGGATTGGAAACGTGAACCATCTCTCTTTCAAATCGTGATTGGCTGCAAACCAGAACCGACGAAGGTTTGGCGGAGAACGCCACCTTGAATAAAGAGGCAATAGAATTCGTGTTTAATTCATCCATTTTAAACTATGTTAACCTTGTACCACTGGCAATCATAATTTAACATACTCGTGTAATTTCAAGTACTTTTTTGAATTTGAATAGAACCACAAACTCTGAATATACTATACCTTTAGACTACAGAAAAATTCCTTGTTCTCTAAAGTTTGTGACATTATTGCTAAACCAAAAACGGACACGTGAATCGCATATTATTTGAGAATATGAGTCACTCACCAGCACTTGGTTTGGAGAATATGACATACCCAACATCACTTGGTTTGGAGAATATGACTTACTCAAACGCACTTGTTCTTTTTCATCCCATACTAATCATTTTTATTTTCAACATGGGATCAGCGTTGTTGGTTAACATATTTGTCCTCTTCATTTTACAACGGCAACAAGCTATAGACGATACCTCTAGGTTACTTCATAAGGCATCCGGTTATCTCCAACTGATATTGAGTTTGGCATGGGGTGGTTGGTGCATCGGCTTGAATGTGTACCGCTACGTTGAAAAGACATGTATAATAATCCATTATATCTTCCCTTTTGTAACCATAATCAAGTTTATTCTCTCAGATGTTTTGTTATAGCTTCATCAGCATTTGCAAGCTCATACTAATAACACGCCCACTGCGGTATCACTTGATTTTAACGCCACTGAAAGTGAAAACCGTGCTCTCTGTCATCATACTAGTGTCAATTATTAGTTGTATTCCTCTCTTACCATGGTCTAATACTTTCTCAAGTATCGTAGCTTCACAGTGCCCGGTGTCGCCTGACTCGTTGTCGAATGCGGATACCCAATTGGTTTTGAGGATCACAACATTCTTTTCCATTACACCTGTTGTAATCGCGCTAATAATCACCACCACGACAAACTTTGCTCTTCTTGAAGTAACTTGCCAACAGAAACGCCGCGTTGAAGCCGTGGCTGAAGTAGCTCCAAGAAACGATGGCCCAAGGTGAACGACGACGTAGGGCACGAGTTAAATGTTTGCGGTGTCCTAGAAAGGGTATTAGGGACTTTTAGATTGAGTGGACGAGAACACGACGAACGCCGACTGATCATGCGTGTCAACGTACTCAACTGCCCATGTTGACTACAATTAGAAATCTTTTAGATTTCACTCGACGATATACATGCATGCAGGAAGTACACTATGACGGACAAAGAAAGAGGACAAAATATACAGTTCCTCAGGTAGACAAAAGAATATCCCTTCACTGCTATTATGTAAAAATGTGTAGAACAGGTGAATATGCATGTGACACCTGTTCTACACATTTTTACATAATAGCAGGGAAGGGATGTTCCTTTGTCTACCTGAGGAACTGTATATTTTTCTTTGTCCGTCATATTCATAGAGTAAGCGTGCACGCGCGCGCACGCGGCATACTAGTATCCAAAGACGTTTAAATATAATTAGTATCGTACTAGATTTAGGAAAATCAAGGTTGACACATTCTCGATCGCCGACTGAGACGACGTGACGCATGCGCAGTGCCTTAAAATGACGTCACACGTTGCAGTCACAGCTGTCGACGTGCAAATCTAAAAGTCCCTATTGCGACCATTCTTACGCTAACCGTGTCGTTTTACGCCTGCTGGTTTTTATGGGTAGTGGCGACGAGAGAGGCATACACAGAATGGCTAGACATCATTCAAGTAATGGGCGGAGTGAGTGGATGGTTTCAACCTCTACTCTACATCGCAACGTGTAAAGAAGCCAAAGACATCACTAGCAGCTACTTGTCAAGATTAAGACGAACATTGTCGCTAATAGGCTACTGAAGGCTCTTTACACAATGTCAAGTACACTGCCGTGTTGTAAACTACACTCAGCTTAAAAAGAAAGTGGACACTTTTTATAAAATTAAGATTTTCAAATGAATATTTGATATAAACTTATCTTTCGTATATCAAAATAAACAAACATTTATCCTCTTTAAGACGATATGCAACTGTAATGATTACGTTCACGTATGGGTGAGCATAGCCATTTAAAATTAAATGGATTTCTGAAACAAACTTACAACAATTGATCATCTGGCAATTAAAAATGTCGATGAGCATATCCATTTTATAGAGTCAAATAAAAACAATGAAAACATATACTAACTGGAAACACAAAAGGAGAGGCATATGGCACGTGTTTATAAAAAACCACGAGGTCCTGAGAATACAGTTGAGATCAAGAGCTCGATTCTCATCATTGTTGCTCATTTTTCGTTTCCATTGTTGAACAAGAATATCTTACAGAAGCCCATGTTTATTAACATTTGAATGGCTACTTGCTCTATTCATGCAATTTTCTTAATAAGATCCACAAACGGTGAAATGAATGTACCCCTCCATCGAATAAAAGTTCAAAACTTGATCTTAAATGATTTTGGTAGGGTATCAATTTCCTTCAATATGATATACATTTTATAATATTTTAGTGACGACCTATATCAATATTTTGGACATTAAAGAGCGTTTATTTTCTTTTTTTGCTAATTGACATACTACTAAAGCATGTATTGCAAATCAATGCCTAAAAATGAATTCTAAGTGATACCAAACAAAATACAAATCCAGGTACATGCACTAACCGAGCAAACGCCATACATACCTATTATATATATAATCACCAACCGGACATTAATGGATCACAATTTCGTATTTTACAACTTTAGAACACGTTTCAAATGAGGCATTCATACTTCGATACAGTGCTCGTTCATTGTATTCCTACAGCACCCCAAAACCTTGTAAACAAACTGAGAATTTAAGGATTTTCGAACACAAAACAACGAAGGAAATAATTTCTTTCAATAAACCATATGAAGAGTTTCGATTGATCCTTATCAATCGCAAATATAACTTATGTACATAGTTGCGATTGATAAAGAGAGAGAGAGATGAAAATAACATGGGTACATATTTATTACCTGTGCCAGGCAATCTGATAATTGTAACAATAATAGGGATATGGTAATGATGTGCAAAGGCCCAATAATCTTTTAAGTAATTAGCGGCCTATTATTTTATAAAGTAGATTACAAATTGCAACTCATGCTTTGTCCCAACGATTAAAAAGAGTAATTCATTCTATTTCGTTTGATCAATCTAAATTTATGAAGGGTAAGATGTTAACTGAAAAGTAGATTTGTCTAAGATTTTATTGATTCGTGTGAGTTTGAGCGTGCACCAGGTATTCTTATGTTCATTGATTTTAAGCAAGCATTTGATAATGTGAATCATGCATATTTGTTTAAAAAATTAGAAAAATTAGGATTAAAAAATACTTTTATTTCATGGATTCGAACATTTTATGAAATGCAAGTAGAAAAGTCAATTATGGTCGGATTTCAAAATGATTTTCTATACAGAAGAGGTGCCCGGTGAGACAAGGGTGTCCTCTCTCTCTGCTTTGTCATTTGTAATTACGTTATAAATATTTACTGCAACTTGAAGGATAAAATAAAAATGAAAATATATGTGATATACAGATTCTAAGTCAAGAAAATGTGGAAGGTAAAACAAAAATATATATATATGATACTGTCCTATTTGTTAGTACGGCCAGCAGATATTGCTATGAGGGAACTTATTTGTCTTAGTAATTTTCTGGTACTTTTATCAACTGTGAAAAATCGGAAATGATATATTTAGTGCAGGATTTTAAAAGAATTGAATGGAATGGGAGACACTTTTCGGCTGAGCCAGTAAAATGTTTGGAGTTATATGGAGGTAAACATAAACAGAAAATTGAGGCTATGAATTTGGATAGGAAAATTAAAAAAACATTAGAAATGTGGAGAATGCGTAATTTTACATATTACGGTAGAACTTTGACATTAACATTTTTAGTTGTGTCACAAATTACTTATGTGGTGACTGCTATTCCAATACCACATTCAGTTGAAAAAATAAAAAATGAGATGATGTTTTCAATTTTATAGGGGGTGTAAGAAAGAGAAAAATAGAAGAAGAAAAAATACTAAAGGGGTTTCAGGTATGGTTGATTTCAGGTAAAAGTCGGTTCTCTGCGAATTTCTTGGACAAGGAGATTTTTTTTGACAATGAGAAAGCTTTTTGGAAATTTTGATTTTCCTATAGGTTAAATAGGGTAGGTGAAATTCCATCGGTGTTTTAGTTTAATTGTAATAACAGAGACATGGATAAACTATGTCGAATGTCGAGGATACCCCATTAGTAATTTGATTTACTTTGTACTTGGTCAGAATTGAGATATGTAAAATACACTCATGGTTACAAATATTAACAATGAAATATCATGGAATAATAGTACTTTATCTCTGATAACCACTTATTGTATTTCAAATTATGGGAAAAACTTGGGATTGTTAGAGTGAAGCATATTTTTAGTCAAGGACATTGTTTTCCTTCACCTTTTTAAAGGTGAAGAAAGCCTTTACAAAATTGTGGGTTGATCAATTATGTAATGGTTTTTACCAAAGACATCACACACATTCCATAGAAATATCAACTGGTGATGGTATTAATGTTTTAGATATGAAGGCTAAACAGTTCTACTTATCTTGTGTATATAATGCTTGAAAAAAAAGATAAGTTCTGCACTCCGATTTGAATTGGGATCCGGTATTAATGTCTAAGTTCAAAGCTATACGAGATAATGGAATCAAACAATTTAATTTTAAACTTTTGCATATGTTTTTACCGTCAAAATGTAGCCTATATAAATGGAAAATTTAATATGATTAGGTACGTGAAGATTGGAATACCATTGAAACTTCACGGCATATCATGCTAGAGTGTAAACAGATAATTGTGTTTTGGAAAATTGTAACACGTTTGATATCTAATTTTTTTGATTAGATATGAACATAAATGAGAAGGCTTTAGTAATTGGAGATGATATAGGCAAGTTAGATAATTATTTGGTTAATATATTGATTAATTTTACTGCATATGTTATTTATAAGAACTACATTAAATATTTGAAACCAAAAAGCAAAATGGATGGTAGAACTGTTTAAATTATCTGTGATTTGAATTGATGCCACATTTAAATTCTAGAACAAAAGAAAAGGTTAATGAAAAATAGGTAAAATCTTTGACTGATATGCTGAGATGATGTTTTAGTTATTGTGAACGTTGTAGAAATGTGAAATAAAGCTCCCTGAAAGGATTAAAAAGAAGAAAATGTGATAATGATGTGCACTATTATAATATTTATTCTTGTCACTGTGAAAAAATGAGAATGGATTGGGGATTCTAATATCTCCAATATCATGATTATTCTTTTATCTCCGATAGACATCATTGCAACATATTTGAATAACAGTATATAATGAATTTGTAAGGTTCAAAAGCCTTAACATTTGTAGTATTTTCTTTTACAGTGTGATTTGTCGATTTATAATGCAATAATCCGATGACCGGGGTAATAATATCTGTAAAGTGCTTAGAGACGGTATTCCGCATTAAAGGGATAGATGCGTTTTTTTGCAGAGGGCGCCGCGCTACACTAAATATTTTTGTTGGTGAGATAATGAAAAACTGAGTGTTAAATTTGAAAGCACATACAATTCAAATGACAAATCATCTTTGTTTGATCGAAATCGGTTCAGAGACGGCTGAAATGTCCATAAATATAACGATTTATAATACTTGTGTACCACCACAATTATTAGATAATTTGAAAAAACCGTTGTAAAAACGAAATAGCGCCTTTTACGTGGTATTTCAGCCAATGCCGATGTTGGCTTTTTTGTTGGCATTTTCGTGCTGGTTATATTACGCACAACAGCCGGCCCATGTAGACCCCTATTGTAATTTTTAATTAAATAATTAATTAACGGTCACCGTATTTTTTTTTAAAGTGGATCTGAATTGGTATGATCGAATTGGCTAAATTTCACATTTTGGGGTCTAAAATTATCTTCATAGCAATTTTAGGTTCTAAAAGGGAACTAGAAATGTCAAAGATACGAATAAAAGCCATAACCATGCACTTTGAAGGCATTTGCGGTTTGAAAACAGAACTCAACTATCCCTCTAAGCGCTATATATATCCAGTTTATTATATTATATTACAATATCGAACTGGATAGAACACCTTTGTTTCCATCTTGACTATAAAGCTCGTATCAACTCGCGATTGAATACAATAAACCCCGACGGCATACAAAGTAATTTATACATGCATCAGGCTAAAAGTAGAGATTGTATTTGCATTTCATCTCTTCTCATTAATCCTAATTACTGTTGATCGTTCAAAAGACAGCTCGTTGAATATAAGATCGGGGAGATCTATCAACTTCCATTCTAAATTGCTTTTTAAGTCAATCAAAACCCACTTTATTAGCCGTTGATTGAGTGAGAGGATGGCTTCAACCTCTGCTCTTCACTGCCTCGACAAAAAAAAGCGAAAGACATCACTAGCAGCTATTTGTCAAAATTAAGAAGAACAATTTCTCGATAGTGTAGGCTCATAACACGACGGCTAAGTTACTATGACAACTTGCCAGGCAGAATAATATGCACGTCTTCTAGGAAATCATATCCCCAAATCATATTTATCCAAATATGAAGAAAAAAAATGGGGGTCCCGTTGCATCCCAAAGAGCTATGATGGATACTTTTTATTATAGGCATCCTTTTCCCCATATAATGCTAATACAATAGCTCGTGCGCACGGACTTTTATCTTGAACGGACGCCCATTCCCTTATTAATGGTCATAAAGAAATAAACATGGTATGAAATTGTTCGAAAAAAAGGGGTGTGTCATAGAAGAAACAAAATGGCGATTCTATGTGGCGTACGGCCATGGCGAACGAAAACGCGCGCGCTCGGGCCAAATTTTAAAATGCTTATAATGGCCAATAACGTACTCTAATTTGATTAAAAAGTGAATTTTGAGCATTATGAAATTTTGCTCACGCACTGACGTTTATTGACCTGAAATTGGCCGGATGGATATTGACCTTGATCGTGATAAATATGAATTATAAATGTCTTTCCGTTATGATTATGAGTTGATTTTCACAAAATGGCGCCTGGATGACGTCACGATAACCTGATGAACTTGAAAATGTTTCCGGCACATCTAAGGACAATGACCTATGACTGTGCCAACATTGAAATAAATCAACTGTACCGATCTGTATCGTCTGCACAAAAAAGTGGAGACATAAATAAAAAGAAAGAATAAAGAATAAAGAAAATTCTGACGAAATAAATAGGTGATCTGTCGATGACAGAAAACCTAATAAATAAGAAAGAATAAGAGAGAAAGAAAATTCTGACGAAATTAAGAGGTGATCTGTCGATGATAGATCTCCTAAATAGTACTCAGGAATTGAAAATAATAATCATATTGATAATGATGATGATAATTATATTAATACAGATGACGATGATATTTATATTAATACAGATTATGATGGTGATGATGATGATATAATAATAATAATAATGATAATAATACAAAATAACATCATACCATTGACTTAAATGCACGCAAACATTGTGTGCACGTTTTAGAGGGCTTGCGGACAATGATACCTCTCGCTCCGCCCAGTTATCACCAATACGGGAAGTTCAGGTAGTATAACCGTGAGGAACAGTTTTGCAATTACATCGTCAAAAAACCAACGGCTTTGAGAAATGTTTACCATCGGGCTTGAATGTCTTTACACGGCATGAAAAATCCTCGTGTTTTTGAAATACATTCTTCCTGTGAATTACAGACGACAATATGAGTGGTACAGAGAATAATTGAAATCGCATACACTGACTTAATTTCTTGCTAAATGTTTGCTTCTCATTGTGGAAGATGGCGACAGCGACATCATCTGAATCTACCAGTAATCATCCAGTGTCGATGATTTCTCTGTTCAGCATGGGCTTATCTGTCTTGGCTAACACGCTAGTCCTTGTCATTCTACACAAACAGCAATCTATAGACGACAACACACGACTTATGTACCGAGTTTCTACCGTTCTTCATATCCTTTTGAGTTTTGCATGGAGTGGTTGGGAATTTGGCGCCAATTTTTCAGATACAGAGAAGTCTTGTAGAAAATGTTCCGATATTTTTGCCTACGTGACGTTCGCCACTTTAAATGCACAACTTTCATGTTATTGTTTGATCTGTATTTGTAAGCTCATATTTCTACTTCGTCCATTGCGTTACCACATTCTCGTAACGCCAGTGAAGGTCAAATTCATACTCTTTGTCATCATCATAATTCCGCTTCTAATTACTATTCCATTATTACCATGGCTGCATCCTTTGCTTGAAAGTTACAGTTTCGAAGTCGCTTACTTCATTTCTCCAATTGTAATCGGCCTACTAGTCACCACCACTGTTAACATCACCATCTTACGGATAATATGCCAACAGAATCGTCGACTCGATGTGATCCCCATGATCAACGGAGCACCTAGAGTTAGACTTTGGCGTTTGCCTGGAAAGGGTGTCTTGACCATACTGACCTTGACTATTTCGTTTTATGTATGCTGGTTGCCAGTGATAATTACGAAGGGCGGAGACGGTGGCTATTCAGATTTGTTAGGTGTTTCCAGTGGCTGGATTCAACCTTTACTTTATATTGCTACAAGTAAAGAAGCGAAGGAGGTTGTTCGCTCTTATATTTCCAAACTCAAAATGATTATAACACGTCAATGAAAACAGAACGTACCTTTCGAATTGGTTTAGTATCTCTCTTTACAAAGTTCTACTCCAAAAAAATGAATGTGTGGCACCTTTTCTATTAAACCATGATCACCATTATCTCAAGAATCATTGCATTTCTACATTAGGTGATATATATATTCTAGTATAACTATATTTTAGCTATTGTAATCAAAACATTAATATGAGTTCATAATGGTGTCATGGCTATAATATGTTGTATAGCCTCTAATGTTGAGTCATGGGGGAGGGAGCAACTGAATGCCAGTTAGAAGAGCGTCCTAGTGGAGATGAAGAATACTAAATAAATTTAGTAAATTTGTAATACTCTCTTATATGTGTACACAAAAATAGGCTGATGAAGTCGCTAACATGTTAGTTCTTAAATAGCTGTCATGTGGAGGGAAGAAATAAACGATTGACCATTTTAACCACTGTATATATTACCATCAATATAAGACAACATGACAATTAACAAAATAAAAAATAAACATTGGTTCTCATGACTGTTCAAAAGTGTGAAGAATTTATTGATATGCTATTTGCCAATGTGCATAACACTTTTGTTCAGCTAGTTGAAGTGATGCATTCCTTTTTTCGCAGTTCAAAATAAACTTATCGTTAGCAAAGGAACCGTATCCATTTAGATAGGTGTATTAAGGTGGGATCTTGAAATTGATTATGATTTTAGTGTATGACCTGTGAAAAAGAATGTATTCGTTTCTAAATCACACAAGGATCGATATACTGCTGGTACGTTTCTATACCTCAGATGACAATAGGCCATGTTCGTGATGTAACCCAGTTTATGCAAAGGCCTTTGTCAAGCGCCTCGAGAAGGATTATTTTATTCACCTGTTACGAATAGCCAATAGTCAGAAGGCGAATTGCATACATTAGTCGTTCCTAGGCAAGATCAACAAATTCCTTGCCCTACGTAGCAACACGTTATGTATGGAATTTATATATTCTGATCATTGAAATAAAAAAATTCGTATCAGTTGAATGAAATAATTCATTTCGAGGCACTTATGTTTTAACGTGGTTACATTATAAAAATGGCCTATTGTGGCGTGCTTATCATCTTAACAAGTAGGGTAAAGCTGTTGCGGATCGCTTCCATACCATTTTCTGTCTATCCATGCATATTTTGGAACACCCATTTTCTATTTACATTTATTTGTTTTTCTGGTCAGGGGATATTGAGACCCAATCATGGCTCTGGAATAGAATATCTTCGCTCTCTCTCTCTCTCTCTCTCTCTCTTGCTCTTCCATGTTTTTAAAGAATCCTGGATCCGCCACTAAAATGTATGACGAAGCATTTATGCCAATCACTGTCAATCAACGAATCAACATTTGGGACGTAGAATGGTATTATGCATACTTGACTATTGAAAACAATTTCTCTAGCTATCTGTTGTTGGTATTTCAGATGTTTGGAAGTTAATAATGATTGTTGTTTGTATATATTTAATATGTTATAAGGTTACGAACTGTACATGATGTAGGCTACTTATGCTTTATTTTTTCTCATACTTGTATCATAATATTGGTAATATTGGTAGCCCTTGTCATTTATTTGTGCTTGTTCTACTAATTCAATAAATCATAACCAAAAATTATACAGAATGCGTTTCCGGGGTCTTTTTCGAATCTGTTATGTCGAAAAACATCATAGATACATAAAGAAAAAGGTTCTCTGGAAAGCAGGATACATGCTTTTCATATACGTCAATTTAATATAAAAATCTATCACGACTCCATTTCATTGCCTGAAATCCAATCTTTGACATGCTGAACATACTGAATAGGTAATTAAACGTGTAAAGGTTACAAAAGTGACGTGAATTTGAAAGCGCCATTTATCGGGTTTTTGATTTCCGATCGACGTCATCGAAGAAAAATCATTAAATCCAAAGCACACTTTGACAGGTTTCAAGCAAGCAATTCAAAAGAAACTGTCGTCAGCAAGAACAGAAATAAAAGGAGGAAATTGTCTTGCGCGCGTGTTCAGGGAACCGCCTTGATGGATCTGTGTGAAATGCACTGCGAACATCGTATGCCAGATACTTGTACTTTGTACGCCATGCAGACACTCCGACAATTTCATTCGTCACTGTGCTGTGACCTGAACTTTACATTGGGGGCCATATCATCGTGTGATAAAGTTTGATTCAGACAACTGTCTAGTTGCAATTCTCATTGTTTCGTCACATAAAAAACGTGAACAATCTGTCTTTCAAATCGTGATTGTCTGCCGACCAGAACCGATGAAGGTTTGACGGAGAAAGCCATCTTAAATAAAGCGGCAATAGAATTTATGTTTCATTCATCTATTCAAACTATGTTAACCAACGTGACTTGTACCGCTTGCGATCATAATTTAACACACTCGTGTAATTTCAAGAACTATTTTGAATTCGAACATAACCACAAACTCTGAATATACTATACCTTTAGACTACAGGAAGTTCTTTACTCTATAAAGTTTGTGACATTATTGTTAAACCAAATACGTTCACGTATATCGCATATTATTTGAGAATATGAGTCACTCACCAGCACTTGGTTTGGAGAATATGACATACCCAACATCACTTGGTTTGGAGAATATGACTAACTCAAACGCACTTGTTCTTTTTCATCCCATATTAATCATTTATCTTTTCAACATGGGATCTGCGTTGTTGGTTAACATATTTGTCCTCTTCATTTTACAACGGCAACAAGCTATAGACGATACCTCTAGGTTACTGTATAAGGCATCCGGTTATCTCCAACTGATAATGAGTTTGGCATTTGGTGGTTGGTGCATCGGCTTGGATGTGTAACGCTACGTTGAAAAGACATGTATAATAATCCAGTATATCTTCCCTTTCGTAACCATATCTATTTTTTTCGCTCTGATGTATTGTTATAGCTTCATCAGCATTTGCAAGCTCATACTGATAACACGCCCTCTGCGGTATCACTTGCTTTTAACGCCGCTAAAAGTGAAAATCGTGCTCTCTGTCATCATACTAGTGTCACTTATTAGTTGTATTCCTCTCTTACCATGGTCTAATACTTTCTCTAGTACCATAGCTTCAGAGTGCCTGGCGCCTGACTCGTTGTCGAATGTGGATACCCAATTGGTTTCGAGGATCACAACATTCTTGTCCAATACACCTGTTGTAATCGCGCTAATAATCACCACCACGACAAACTTTGCTCTTCTTGGAGTAACATGCCAACAGAAACGCCGCGTTGAAGCCGTGGCTGAAGTAGCTCCAAGAAACGATGGCCCACAAGTTGAACGACGACGTAGGGCAAGAGTTAAATGTTTGCGGTGTCCTAGAAAGGGTATTGCGACTATTCTTACGCTAACCGTGTCGTTTTACGCCTGCTGGTTTTCCTGGATAGTGAGGAGGGAATCGGCATTCAGAGACATCTTTCAAGTAACGGGCGGAGTGAGTGGATGGCTTCAACCTCTACTCTACATCGCCACGAGTAAAGAAGCCAAAGACATCACTAAGAGCTACTTGTCAAGATTAAGACGAACATTGTCGCTAATAGGCTACTGAAGGCTCTTTACAAAATGAGAAGTATAATGTTATTTTGTATACTACACTGAGCAAAAAGAAGAAAGTTGACATCATCTATCAAAATAAACAAAAATACAAGTAAAGAAGCAAAAAAGGTTGTTCGCTCCTATATCTCCAAACTCAAAATTATCATAACACGTCAGTGAAGACACTTCACACGTCGGATTAATCTTATAATCAAGAACTTACCTTTCGAATTGCTAGTATTTTTCTTTGTTCACAAAATTCTATTTGTTTATTCTATGAATGTGTGTGGCATGTATTTTGCTATTACCATGATCACCATTAACTCAAGAGACATTGTATTTCTAGATAAGTTGATATAAATTTCTATTAGGCTAACTACCTTGTAGCTATTGTAATCGCGTACATTGATATGAGTTCATAATGGTCTCATGGCTCTAATGTGGCATAGCCTATAATGTCGAGTCATGGGTGAGGGAGCACCTGAATGCCAGGGAGTAGAGCGTCCGAATTGGGATCCTTATATTTAATGAATATGTTTTCTTTAAATTCTCAGATTCATAGTTATCCTACAAGAAATGCAAACAAATTTCAGATTATTCAAGATACTCTTTGAGACATTCGGGTTCACTTATTTATGATAATGTAAAATGTAAGCAGTTTAATATTTCATTTAATAATACATTCAGGAGGCAATATAAGAAACATTTAATCTGTTTATATTAACTACTTTTAATTTGTTTAATTTATTTTCTTAAGTTATCCTGTTGAATAGTGTTTGATGCTCTTATATGCTTTAAAAAAGGGTTTTTCATGTTTATGTTCTCATGTTCTATGTTTTTATGGATTGTTTGAAAAATGTCTAATTGTTATAATAATAATGTAAAAACAAACAAATACACAAACTAGGTGACACACCCTAACAAGCCCAAAACCTGGCTTTCATTGTGTTCACCATTTTCCAATTATCCACTTAAGTTTTGTATATAGTCTGCATCTTGTTTCTCATTGAATGCTATACTTGCTTTGTTTTTCATCTTCGTAATCGTTTGATCGAAATGTCATAGTTTTATAATGTTTTTATTGCCCATTGACTGTTTTTTACAAAATGTTTTTAATTGATGTTGGAATTTGGAAATAAATGATTTGAATTGAATTTAATTGAATTAACAGGTTAATTCCAAAAAAGCTGTCATGTCAGGTGAAGGGAAGAATGATATTAAACGATCGACCATTTGTAAACACTGTATATATTACCATCAATATAAGACAACGTGTCAATAAAAAAATTAATAAAAAACTAAACACTAAGAGGTTCTCATGACTGTTAAAAAGAAGAGTGAAGAATTTTTAGTGATATGCTATTTGCCAATGTGCATGACACCTTTGTGAAATGATGCATTCCATTTTCACAGTTTAAAATAAACTTAACGTTTGCAAAGGAACCCTATCCATTTAGGTAGATGTATTACGGTGGGATCTTGAAATTAATTATGATGTTAGTGTATGACCTGTGAAAACGATTTTTTTTCATTTCTAGATCACAAGAGAATCTACATACTGGTGGAACGTTTCTTTACATCAGATGACAATAGGCCATTTACATAATGTAACAGAAAATTGAGGCTATGAATTTGGATAGGAAAATTATAAAAACATTAGAAATGTGGAGAATGCGTAATTCAACATAATACGGTAGAACTTTGACATTAAATTTTTTTTTTTGTTGCGACTGCTATTCCAATACCACATTCAGTTGAAAAAATAAAAAATGAGATGATGTTTTCAATTTTATAGGGGGTCTAAGAAAGAGAAAAATAGAAGAAGAAAAAATACTAAAGGGGTATCAGGGATGGTTGATTACAGGTAAAAGTCGGTTCTCTGCGAATTTCTTGGATAAGGAGATTTTTTTTGACAATGAAAAAGCTATTTGGAATTTTTGATTTTCCTATTGGTTAAATAGGGTAGGTGAAATTCCATCGGTGTTTTAGTTTAATTGTAATAACAGAGACATGGATAAACTATGTCGAATGTCGAGGATACCCCATTAGTAATTTGATTTACTTTGTACTTGGTCAGAATTGAGATATGTAAATACACTTATCTTGTGTATATAATGCCTGAAAAAAAGATAAGTTCTGCACTCCGATTTGAATTGGGATCCGGTATTAATGTCTAAGTTCAAAGCTATACGAGATAATGGAATCAAACAATTTAATTTTAAACTTTTGCATATGTTTTTACCGTCAAAATGTAGCCTATATAAATGGAAAATTTAATATGATTAGGTACGTGAAGATTGGAATACCATTGAAACTTCACGGCATATGATGCTAGAGTGTAAACAGATAATTGTGTTTTGGAAAATTGTAACACGTTTGATATCTAATTTTGTTGGATTAGATATGAAAATAAATGAGAAGGCTTTAGTAATTGGAGATGATATAGGCAAGTTAGATAATTATTTGGTTAATATTTTGATTAATTTTACTGCATATGTTATTTATAAGAACTACATTAAATATTTGAAACCAAAAAGCAAAATGGATGGTAGAACTGTTTAAATTATCTGTAATTTGAATTGATGCCACATTTAAATTCTAGAACAAAAGAAAAGGTTAATGAAAAACAGGTAAAATCTTTGACTGATATGCTGAGATGATGTTTTAATCTTATATGTATATATGTTATTGTGAACGTTGTAGAAATGTGAAATAAAGCTCCCTGAAAGGATTAAAAAGAAGAAAATGTGATAATGATGTGCACTATTATAATATTTATTCTTGTCACTGTGAAAAAATGAGAATGGATTGGGGATTCTAATATCTCCAATATCATGATTATTCTTTTATCTCCGATAGACATCATTGCAACATATTTGAATAACAGTATATAATGAATTTGTAAGGTTCAAAAGCCTTAACATTTGTAGTATTTTCTTTTACAGTGTGATTTGTCGATTTATAATGCAATAATCCGATGACCGGGGTAATAATATCTGGAAAGTGCTTAGAGACGGTATTCCGCATTAAAGGGATAGATGCGTTTTTTTGCAGAGGGCGCCGCGCTACACTAAATATTTTTGTTGGTGAGATAATGAAAAACTGAGTGTTAAATTTGAAAGAACATACAATTTAAATGACAAATCATCTTTGTTTGATCGAAATCGGTTCAGAGACGGCTGAAATGTCCATAAATATAACGATTTCTAATACTTGTGTACCACCACAATTATTAGATAATTTGAAAAAACCGTTGTAAAAACGAAATAGCGCCTTTTACGTGGTATTTCAGCTAATGCCGATGTTGGCTTTTTTGTTGGCATTTTCGTGTTTTCTATTCTTTTCTATTTTCTATTAGGCTAACTACCTTGTAGCTATTGTAATCGCGTACATTGATATGAGTTCATAATGGTCTCATGGTTCTAATGTGGCATAGCCTATAATGTGGCATAGCCTATAATTTGGCGAACATATTTCAGATACAGAGAAGTCTTGTAGAAAGTTTTCCGATATTTTTGCCTACGTGACGTTCGCCAATTTATATGCGCAACTTTCCTGTTATCTTTTGATCTGTATGTGTAAGCTAATATTTCTAATTCGTCCGTTGCGTTTCCACATTCTCGTTACGCCAGTGAAAGTCAAAGTTATACTCTTTGTCATCATCATAATTCCGCTTCTGATTAGTATTCCATTATTACCATGGCCGCATCCTTTGCTTGACTACCACACCACATTTTGCTCAAATGGATACAGTTTCAAATGGCCAAGCATCTTAATAGACGCTTACTTCATTTCTCCAATTGTAATCGGCCTACTAGTCACCACCACTGTTAACATCATCATCTTACGGATAATATGCCAACAGAATCGTCGACTCGATGTGGTCCCCAGGATCAATGGAGCACCTAGAGTTAGACTATGGCGTTTGCCTGGAAAGGGTGTCTTGACCATACTGATCTTGACTATCTCGTTTTATGTTTGCTGGTTGCCAGTAATGATTACGAAGGGTTTAGATGGTGGATATTCAGATTTGTTAGCTGTTTCCAGTGGCTGGATTCTACCTTTACTCTATATTGCTACAAGTAAAGAAGCAAAAGAGATTGTTCGCTCTTATATCTCCAAACTCAAAATTATTATAACACGTGAATGAAAACACTTTACATGTCGGATTAATCCTATAATCAAGAACATACCTTTTTAATAGCCATTACTTTTCTTTGTTCACAAAATTGTATTTGTTTATTTTATGAATGTGTGTGGAACCTATTCTGTTAAACCATGAAAACTATTAACTCAATAGACATTGTATTTCTAGATAAGGAGAAATATATATATATATATTCAAGTAACCGAGTGGGGATGAAGAAAACTATTTACTTCATCCAACAAATAACATACCCCACCATTTTGAGTCCTTTCTCTCCGTTTCTTCCTGACTTTCGTTCTCCTTTTCTCTCATACCTTTCCATTATTCCCTTCCTTTCCTCCTTCTATTTTTTTACAATTCAAGCTCAGCGTATTACGATTTTTTTTTTAACAATGTTGCTTTCTTTAAAGTTTTGTTGAAGACGCACTTGTTTTCAGAAGAATTTGAATGTGTGTTTATGAAGTAGCGCTGTTGGGAGTTTTTTCTTCTACATTTGATATAGTAGCTGCGCTATATAAATTAATCTAATTATGGATATATGTCATCGTGATGGGTTTTAATTACGGCAGGATCGGGTCCGCAGCAAGTATTCGTTTTAATTCCATTTCAATATAGATCCGTCTAATGCCTCTGTTTCCATAAGCCTTCAAATTGTTTAAATAAAAACAATGGCAGGCATATAAACATTGCACAAATGTGACCGCGCTATATCGTTGCACTGTTTATGATGTATTTTTAGTAAATTTGTAATACTCTCTTATAATTATGTGTACCATACAATGGGCTGATGAAATCTTTAACATGTTAATTCCTTACGTTATATTGCTACAAGTAAAGAAGCAAAAGAGATTGTTCGCTCTTATATCTCCAAACTCAAAATTATCATAATACGTCAATGAAACCACTCCACAAGTCGGATTAATCCTAAAATCAAGAACATACCTTTCAAATTGCTATTACTTTTCTTTGTTCACAAAAATCTATTTGTTTATTTTATGAATGTGTGTGGCAACAATTCTGTTAAACTATGAAAACTATTAATCAATAAACATTGTATTTCTAGATAAGATGATACATATATATATATATATGTATATATATTTAAGTAACTACCTTGTAGCTATAGTCAACGCGTACATTGACATGATTATATAATGTGGCATAGCCTATAATGTTGAGTCATGGGGAGGGAGCACCTGAATGCCAGGGAGATGAGCGTCCGAGTGGGGATGAAGAAAACTACTTATACTTCATCTTGCAAATTACATACCCCACCCTTTTAAGTCCTTCTCTCCTGACTTTCGTTTTCTTTTTCTTTTATACCTCTCCATAATTGTCTTCCTTTCCTCCTTCTATTTTTTACAATCCAAGATTTCTTTAAAGTTTTGTTGAAGACGCACTTGTTTTCAGAAGATTTTGAAATGCGTGTTTATGAAGTAGCACTATTGGGAGGTTTTTCTTTCTTCACAGCACAGTAAAGTATATTTTATATAGTAGCTGCGCAATATAAATTAATACAAAATTAATTACGGCAGGATCGGATCCGCGGCCATAATTCGTTTTTATATCTATTTCAATATAGATCCGTCTAATTCGTCTGTTTCCATAAACCTTCATAATTTAAAAAAACAATGACAGGCACTGACATTGCACAAAATTGATGTAACCATGCCATATCGTTGCACCGTTTATGGCATATTCAGATTAAAGCTTGGCCATTATGTCGTTGTAATTGCCTATCGGTGTATGATATAAATTTAGTAAATTTGTAATACTTTCTTATAATTATGTGTACCATGAAATAGGCTGATAATAATAATAATAATGATGGCTTCTTATATAGCGCACATGTCCGTCACGTTGTGACGCTCCTGACGCTGCCCCGACTATTACCTTGGCTTTAGCAAGGCAGCCACTGCGGCGCTCTAGCATTTCAAGGAATTAATTCCTGATGAAATGTTTAACGCGTTACTTCCTAAATAGCTGTCATGTCAGGTGGAGGGAAGAATAATATTAAACGATCGAACATTTGTAAGCATTGTATATATTACCATCAATATAAGACAACATGTCAATAAAAAAACTATAAAAAATAATAAACACTAAGAGGTTCTCATGACTGTTCAAAAGAAGTGTGGAGAATTTATTGATATGCTATTTACCAATGTGCATGACACCTTTGTTTAGCTAGTTGAAGTGATGCATTCCATTTTCACAGTTCAAAATAAACTTATCGTTAGCAAAGAAACCCTATTCATTTAGATAGGTGTATTACGGTGGGATCTTGAAATTAATTATGATGTTAGTGTATGACCTGTGACAAAAGAATGTTTTCATTTCTAGATCAAACATGGATCTACATACTGGTGGAACGTTTCTTTACCTCAGATGACAATAT
The DNA here is from genome assembly GCA_035222895.1 of Strongylocentrotus droebachiensis. Lineage (NCBI taxonomy): Eukaryota > Metazoa > Echinodermata > Echinoidea > Camarodonta > Strongylocentrotidae > Strongylocentrotus > Strongylocentrotus droebachiensis. Next base: position 72,686 of record JAVYIG010006799.1, read on the forward strand.
ACCATTTTCGTAATGTAACCCAATATATGCATATATATGTTAAGCGCCTCGAGACGAAATATTTCATTCACTTGTTACGAATAGTCAGAATGCGAATTGCATACATTAGTTGTTGCTAGGTAGGAAAAAAATGCCTTGTTCTACGTAGGAACACGTAATATATGAAATAAAAATTATTCTTATCAGTTGAATGAAATAATTTATTTCGAGGCACTTATGTATAAATGTTGTTACATGACGAAAATGGCCTATTATGGTGTGCTTATCATCTGAACAAGTAGGGTAGAGCTGTTGCGGATCACGTCCATACCAATTTTTGTCTATCCATGCTTATTTGGGAACACCTATTTTCTATTAACATTTATTTTTTTCTCTGATCAGGGGATATTGAGACCCAATCATGGCTCTGGAATCGAACTTCTTCGCTCTCTCTCTCTCTTCCTCTTCTATGTTTTCAAAGACGATGCATCGTCTTTAAACTGACAGCATTTATGCCGATCACTGTGTAGAATGGTATTAGACATACTTGACTATTGAAAAACATTTCTTTAGCTATCTGTTGTTGGTATTTTTATATGTTTGGAAGTTCATAATGTTTGTTGTTTGTTTATATTTAATATAATATATAAAGGTTTCGAACTATACATGATATACTTACGTTTTATTTTTCTCATACTTGTATCATAATATTGGTATGATTGCCGTAAAAGGACTAGCCCTTGTCATTTCTTTGTGTGTGTTCTACTAATTACATAAATGATAACCAAAACAGGATACAGATTGCGTTTCCGGTTTTTTTTCTTCGAATCTGTCATGTCGAAAAACATCATAGATACAATAAAAAACAAGATTCTTGAAAGCAGGATAGGGCCTGCATGCTTTTCATAGACGTCGATTTAATATGAAAATCTATCACGACTCCATTTCAAGTGCCTGAAATCCAATCTGACATGTAATGCTGAACATGCCGAAAAGGTAATTAAACGTGTAAAGGTTACACAAAGCGACGTGAATTTGAAAGCGCCATTTATCGGGTTTTTGATTTCCGCTCGACGTCCCAGAAGAAAAATCATTAAATCCATAACACACTTTGACAGGTCTCAAGCAAGCAATTCAAAAGAAAATGTCGTAAGCAAGAATAGAAAGGAACAAATTATCTTGCGTGCATGTTCAGGGAACCGCCTGGTGGATCTGTGCGAAATGCACTGCGAACATCGTATGTCAGTTACGTATACTTTGTACGCCATGCAGACACTCCGACCTGACCTGAACTTATACATTGGGTGCCATATCATCGTGTGATGAAGTTTGATTCAGACAACTCTCTAGTTGGAATTCTTGTTGTTTCGTCACATAAAAAACGTGAACCATCTCTCTTTCAAATGGTGATTGTCTGCCGACCGGAACCGACGAAGGTTTGACGGAGAAAGCCATCTGAAATAAAGCGGCAATAGAATTTATGTTTCATTCATCTATTCCAGCTATGTTAACCAACATGACTTGTACCGCTTGCGATCATAATTTAACACACTCGTGTAATTTCAAGAACTATTTTGAATTTGAAAAGAACCGCAAACTCTGAATATACTATACCTTTAGACTACAGGGAAATTCTTCAATCTATAAAGTTTGTGACATTATTGCTAAACCAAAAACGTACACGTGAATCGCATATCATTTGAGAATATGAGTAACTCACCAGCACTTGGTTTGGAGAATATGACTGACCCAACATCACTTGGTTTGGAGAATATGACTTACCCAACATCATCCGGTTTGGAGAATATGACCAACTCAAACGCACTTGGACTTTTTCATCCCATAGTAATCATTTTTATATTCAACATAGGATCTGCGTTGTTGGTTAACATATTTGTCCTCTTCATTTTACAACGGCAACAAGCTATAGACGATACCTCTAGGTTACTTCATAAGGCATCCGGTTATATCCAACTGATATTGAGTTTGGCATGGGGTGGTTGGTGCATCGGCTTGAATGTGTACCGCTACGTTGAAAAGACATGTATAATAATCCATTATATCTTCCCTTTTGTAACTATATCAAGTTTATTCTCTCAGATGTTTTGTTATAGCTTCATCAGCATTTGCAAGCTCATACTGATAACACGCCCTCTGCGGTATCACTTGATTTTAACGCCGCTGAAAGTGAAAATCGTGCTCTCTGTCATCATACTAGTGTCAATTATTAGTTGTATTCCTCTCTTACCATGGTCTAATACTTTCTCAAGTATCGTAGCTTCACAGTGCCCGGTGTCGCCTGACTCGTTGTCGAATGTGGATACCCGATTGGTTTTGAGGATCACAGCATTTTTGTCCATTACACCTGTTGTAATCGCGCTAATAATCACCACCACGACAAACTTTGCTCTTCTTGGAGTAACTTGCCAACAGAAACGCCGCGTTGAAGCCGTGGCTGACGTAGCTCCAAGAAACGATGGCCCACAAGGTGAACGACGTAGGGCACGAGTTAAATGTTTGCGGTGTCCTAGAAAGGGTATTACGACCATTCTTACGCTAACCGTGTCGTTTTACGCCTGCTGGTTTTCATGGGTAGTGAAGACGAGAGAGGCATCCTGGCAAGACATCATTCAAGTAACGGGCGGAATGAGTGGATGGCTTCAACCTCTACTCTACATCGCCACGAGCAAAGAAGCCAAAGACATCACTAGCAGCTACTTGTCAAGATTAAAACGAACATTGTCGCTAATAGGCTACTGAAGGCTTTTTACAAAATGAGAAGTATAATGTTTTTTTGTATACTACACTCAGCAAAAAAAAAGAAAGTTGACATCACATATCAAAATAAACAAAAATGAATCCTCTTAAAGATACAATATGCAATTGGAATGATACCGTTCACGCATGAGTGAGCATAACCATTTAACATTAAATGCATCTCTAAAACAAAATTACAATTGATCTCAAATGTTGATGAGCATTTCCAATTTATAGAGTCAAATGAAAACAATGAAAACACATAATAAATGGAAACACAAAAGAAGAGGCATATGGAACGTGTTTATAAAAAACCACGAGGTCCTGAGACTACAGTCAAGAGCTCAATTTTGATCATTGTTGCTCATTCTTCGTTTCCAATGTTGAACAAGAATATCTTACAAATGCACATTTATTAACATTTGAATGGCTACTTGCTCTATTTATGCAACTTTCTTAATAAGATCCGCAAACGGTGAAATGAATGTATCCATCCATCAAATGAAAGTTCAAAACTTGATCTTAAATGATTTTGGTAGGGTATCAATTTCATTCAATATGATATATATTTTATAATATTTTAGTGACGACTTATATCAATATTTTGAACATTAAAGAGCGTTCATTTTCCTTTTTTTGCTGATTGACATACTACTAATACCTGTATAACTCTAATACATAATTGTAAATCAATGCCTTAAAATGTATTCTAAGTGATACCAAAAAATTTTTTAAAAAATCCAGGTACATGTACTTACCGAGCAAACGCCATAACTATTATAAATATAATTTTACAACTTTAGAACACGTTTTAAATAAGGCATTTATACTTCGATACAGTGCTCGTCCATTGTATTCCTACAGCACTCCAAAATCTTGTAAACAAACTGGAATGTTAAAGATTTTCTACCACAAAACAACGAAGGAAATAATTTCTTGCAATGACTCTTATAAAGAGTTTCGATTGATCCGTATCAATCGCAAATATATGTTATGTACATATACTTGCGATTGATAAAGAGAGAGAGAGAGATGATAATGACATTGGTACATATTTATTACTTGTGGCAGGCAATCTGACGATTGTAACAATAATGGAGATGAAATAATGATGTGCAAAAAAAGGGCCCAAGACTCATTGTAGATTACAAAATCCCAATTCATGCATGGTCACAGCGATTAAAAGAAGTAATTAATTCTATTGTTTCGTTTGATCAATCTAGATTTATAAAGGTAGAACTGAAATGTAGATTTGTCCAAGATTTTATAGATTAGTGTGAATTTGAGCTTGTACCAGGTATTCTTATGTTCGTTGATTTTAAGCAAGCATTTGATAACGTGAATTATGCCTATTTGTTTAAATACTTAAAACATTTGGATTAAAAATACTTTTATTTCATTGATTCGAACATTTTATAAAATTGAAAGTAGAAAAGTAGTAAATTATGGTCGGATTTCAAAAAAAAATTCTATATAGAAGGTGCCCGGTGCCCGGTGAGGCAAAGGTGTCCTCTCTCTGCTTTGTCATTTGTAATTACGGTAATTACGGTAGTATTAACTGCTACGTGAAGGATAAAACAAAACGAAATATATGTGGTATACAGATTCTAAGTCAAGGAAATGTGGAAGTTTTAAACAAATTAAAATTATATAGTCTGCGGATGATACTGATCTATTTGTTGATTCCTCACGTTCATCAGATATTGTTATCAGGAAACTTATTTGTTTTAGTAATTTTCTAGTATCTTTATTAACTGTGAAAAATCGGAAATGATGTATTTAGTGCAGGATTTAAAAAGAATTGAATGGAATGGGATACATTTTTCGGCTGAGCCAGTAAAATGTGTGGAGTTATATGGAGGTAAAAATAAAGAAAAAATTGAGGCTTTGAATTTGGATGGGAAAATTAGAAAAATATTAGAAATGTGTAGAATGCGTTAACATATTACGGTAAAATTGTGATATCAAAACTTTTAGTTGTGTCATAAATTACTTATGTGGCGACTGCTATTCCAATACCACATTATGTTGATAAAATAATAAATAAGATGATGTTTTCAATTTTAAAAGGGGTCTAAGAAAGAGAAAAATAAAAGTAAATTACTAAAGGGGTTTAGGTATCATGGTTAATTACAGGCAAAAGTCGGTTCTCTGCGACTTTCTTGGAAAAGGAGATTTTTTGACAATGAGAAAGCTACTTGGAAATTTTGATTTTTCTATTGGTTAAATAGGGTAGGTGAAATTTCATTGGTATTTTAGTTTAATTGTAATAACAAAGACATAAAGAAACTATGTCGAATGTCTAGGATACCCCATTTTTACTTTGATTTACAGTAAATTACTTTGTACTTGGTCAGAATTGAGATATGTGAATGGTAAATACGCCATATGATGCATATGTTATTTATAAGAACTACGTTAGACATTTAAAAACAAAAAGCAAATGAAATGTAGAACTCTTTTAGATGATCTGTAATTTGAATTTATGTCACATTTAAATTCTAAAACAAAAGCAAAGGTTAAAGGAACTTGCTAACATTGTTCAGATGAAAGAAAATGGTGCTAAGGTAGTTACTTAAATTATGCTAGATGTAAAATAAAAGATAATCTGAAAGTTTGAGTGAAAACAGACCATTATTAATGATACAAATCGGGAAAAACTGATATGATCAATTCCTTAATTCTCCAAAGTATATTATTACAATTTAATCAATATTTAGGTGAATGTAAATCATCACGAATCAAACGAATTGGCTCTAGATACGATTCTAGACGATTAAGTGTTGAAGATATTTAAAAGCATGTTTTATTTCTTATTTACATGGAAAAACGGTTGGGGATTCTAATATCTCCAATATCATGATTAGACTTTTATCTCCGATGGATGTTTTTGCAACTTATTTGAATAACAATATACAATGAATCTTTAAGGTTTAATAGCCTTAACATGTGCATTTTTTTCTTTTACAGTGTGATTTGAACATTTCTAATGCAATAATCCGATGACCGGGGTAATAATATATGGTAAGCGCTTAAGAGACGGTATTCCGTATTAACCGCTTTATAAATCCAGATTATTCTATCATATTGTAATAACGAACTGGATAGAACATCTTTGTTTCCATGCTTGACTTTAAAGCTCGTATCATCTCTTGATTGCTTACAATAAACCCCGACGGCATACAAAGTAATTCATATATGCATCGGGCTAAAAGTAGAGGGAATATTGCATTTCATCTCTCCTCATTAATCCAAAATACAATTGATCGTTCAAAAGACAGCTCATTGAATATAAGAACGGGGAGATCGATCAACTTTCATTCTTAATTGCTTTTAAAGTCAATCGAGTACCACTTTGATAGCCGCTGAGTGAATGAGTGGATGGCTTCAACCTCTGCTCTCCACTGACACGACAAAAGAAGCAAAAGACATCACTAGCAGCTACTTGTCAAAATTAAGAAGAACAATTTCTCGATAATAATAATAATAATACATAACATTTATTAGGCGCTTAATACTGATGTTTCTGAGCGCACAGTGTTCTGATTAAGAGAAGACTATAACCCGTAGAATTAAATTAGAAGAAAAAGCAAAAATACAAAAGTAACATAGATAAGGTAAGAAAAACAGTGGCAATCAACTAAATAAAGACAAATATGGTGCGCACCTCCATTGACCGACGCACAACTGCAATTTACAATTTGAAAAGATAGGTTTTGAGTAGAGATTTGAATTGAGATACAGAGGGGGCGCAGTGAATAAAGGCGGGCAGTTTGTTCCAGAGAGCGGGGGCAATAACTGAAAAGGCGCGGTCACCATACCGGGTGTTAGTGCGGGGTCCAGGTGCTAACAGTAATGTGGAAGATGAACGAAGTGTTCGTGACGACGTACGGGAACGTAAGGATATGAGATCGGAAAGGTAAGAGGGGGCTAAGCCATTGATAGCTTTGTAGCACAGGAGAAGAATTTTGAAGGATATGCGGTGGTGAATTTTAAGCCAATGTAGTGAGTTCAATATTGGAGTTATGTGCTCTGATTTACGCGAGAGAGTCACAAGCCGAGCAGCGCTATTCTGTACCCTTTGAAGTGGGACTAGATGTGACTGAGGGAGGCCAGAAAGAGAAGAATTACAGTAATCGATATGGGTCGAGACAAAAGCATGGACTAATTTTGAAGTTGTGGGTCGGTCAAGTAGCCTCCTGATTCTACTGATCTTATATATACCAAAGGAAGCAGGTATATATACCTTCGATAGCGAAGGCTCTTAAGAAGATGACTAAGTAACTATGACAACTTCCCCGACAATATGCACGTCTTCTATGAAATCATATCCGCAACTCATACTCTATCCAAATATGAAAAAAAATTGGGGGTCCCGTTGCATCCCGGAGAGCTATAATGGCATGTTTTCCCCCGTATCCGGACACTTCCCCCTGGACTTCCACCCCCAGATAACCACCCCAGTCAACTACCCCCTTGAACAGCTACCCCCTAGGACAAGTACCCCCTAGGGCAACCACCCTCTAGGACGACTACCCCTTAGGACAACTACCCCCGGACAATTACCCCCTAGGACAACTAACCCAAGGACAACTACCCCCTAGGACGACTACCCCCTAGGACAACTACCCCCGGAAAACTACCCCCTAGGACTTCTAACCCCGGACAACTACCCCTATGAAAGTTGTCCGGGGGATAGTTGTCCTAGGGGATGGTTGTCGTAGGGGGTAGTTGTCGTAGGGGGTAGTTGTTCCGGGGGTAGTCGTCCTAGTGGGTGGTTGCACTAGGGGGTAGTTGTCCTAGGGGGTAGTTGACTGGGGGTGGTTATCCGGGGGTGGATGTCCAGGGGGTAGGTGTCCAAGAACCGTTTTCCCCATACATACTATGTATTACAAGAGCTCGCGCGCACGGACGCTCATTCCGTTATTAATGGTCATAAAGAGATAAACATGGTATCAAACTGTTCGGGAAAACGGGGTATATACACGCGCGCATGCAGCGTGTGCGGGATTTGTATGGACAATGATCAAAATGGCCTGAAACGTATGAATTTGAGACGAATGTGAGCAGTTTAAAAATTTGAGCGCGTACGCGCACGTTTATCGATCGACCTCACGGATATTGACCTTGATCGTGATAAATATGAATGAGAAATGACTTTCCGTTACGAAGATATGATCATGATTTGATTTTCACAAAATGGCGCCTGGATGACGTCACGATAACCTGATGAACTTGAAAGTGTTGCGGACACATCTAAGGACAATGACCTATGACTGTGCTAAAATTTATAGAAATTGACTGTACCGATCTAAGAGTTGTTATCGTCTGCACACAAAAATGGAGAAATAAATAGAAAAAATAAAGAAGAAAGAACATTCTGACGAAATCAATACGTGATGTGTCGATGACAGACCACCTAATAAATAATTAAGGATGATAAAGAAAGAAAATTCTGACGAAATTAAGATAGAGCCCAGGGAGAGAATAATAATAATCATATCAATAATGATGATGATCATGATGATTATCATCATATTGATAATGACAGGCGCGTACGCAGGATTTTTTCGAGGGGGGGGGGGGGGGTTAAAATGTCAAAATCACGCCGAAAATTTCGCAACGACGGCATCCCGCCAACTCTTTCAGTCCAAAATGAAAATAATGTCTTCCACATTGCATCATCTGCATTAAAAAAAACTTATATATCCAAGATAATCTAAGTGAATTAGCTTTCAAAATCAAATCAACCATACCAAGCCCCCCTTCTTTTTCTGACTTGATACAAACATTCCGTTTTACTTTTTCACGTTTAGAATTCCATATAAATGTATATATAGTCCTATGTAAAGCCTTGCATATATGAATAGGCATTGAGACAGCTGTGCCTAAATAAACGAGCTGAGGAATTGTCAAACATTTTATAATTATTATTTTTCCATAACAGGTCAGTCGTCTCATTTTCCACGTCTTAAGAATATTATTGATTTTTCAACTTTCCTCTCCCAATTCATACTGCTAACATACTTATCATTTTTACCAACGTAAACACCTAAAGTTTAATTGGTTCTTCTGTAAATTCAATATCATATTTTGTCGTATCTAATTCTTTCATTTTCAGTACTTTTGTTTTGCGCTATATAAATTGATCTAATTATGGATATGTGTCATTGGCATGGGTGTTAATTACGGCAGGATCGGGTCCGCGGTCATAATTCGTTTTTATATTTATTTTAATATAGATCCGTCTTATTCGTCTGTTTCCATAAGCCTTCATAATTACTTTAAAAAAAATGACAGGCACTGCCATTGCACAAATATGACCACATTAATCGTTGCACCATTTAAGACATATTTAGATTGAAACTAGGCCAATATGTCGTGGTAATTGCCTATCCGTGTATGATGTTAATCAAGTAAATATGTACAGTTGCAGTACTCTCTCTCATATTGTGTACCATAAAATGGGCTGATGAAATCGTGAACACGTTAAGTCTTAAATAGCTGTCAGGTGGAGGGAAGAATTAAACGATTGACCATTTTAACCACTGTATATATTAACATCAATATAAGACAGCATGTCAATTAAAAAAAAATTAACGATAAACTTAACACTGTTAAGAGGTTATCATGACTGTTCGAAAGAAGTGTGAAGAATTTATTGATATGCTATTTGCAAATGTGCATAACACCTTTGTTCAGCTAGTTAAAGTGATGCATTCCATTTCACAGTTCAAAATAAACTTATCGTTAGCAAAGGAACCCTATCCATTCAGAGTATTAAGGTGGGATCATGAAATTAATTATGAGGTTAGTATATGACCCCCGCCCCCCCCCCCACTCAGTGTTATTTAGGGTACGCATATGCGTGTTCCCAGCGACCCCCCCCCCCTTTCAGCAAAAGTCCGGTGTGTAAAGTCAATACGGGTCGACCTTTTTCTTTTGTTATACGAGCCTTTTTCAGCAACCCCCCCCCCCCCTTTTCAGCAAAAGTCCGGTGTGTAATGTCAATACGGGTAGACCTTTTTCTTTTGTTACGAGCCGGAGAGTTTGGGAACACGTATGGTATCCATCCGTTTACGGAGTGGGTGGGGGGGGGGGGGGGGGGTGGGGGGATATGACCTGTGAAAAAGAATGTGTTCATTTCTAGATCACACGAGAATTTACATACTGGTGGAACATTTCTTACCTCAGATGACAATAGGCCATTTTCGTAATGTAACCCAATCTATGCATATGCATATGTTAAGCGCCTCGAGACAAATTATTTCATTCACCTGTTACGAATAGCCAATAGTCAGAATGCGAATTGCATACATTAGTTGTTGCTAGGTAGTACAAAAAGCGCGTTGATCTACCTAGCACCACGCAATAGGCCTATATGGAATTTATGGAATTCATCACTAGAATTAAATAATTCATATCGAAGCACTTATGTATAAATTTGGTTACATTACGAAATAGACCTATTATGGGGTGCTTATCATCTGAAAAGGTAGGGTAGAACCGTTGAGGAGCACGTGCATACCATTTTCTGTCTATCCATGTATATTTAGGAACACCCATTTTATATTTACATTTATTTGTTTTCTGGTCAGGGGAAATTGAGACCCAATCATGACTCTAGAATAGAACATCTTCGCTTTCTCTCTCTCTCTCTCTCTCTCCCTCTTCCATGTTTTCAAAGAATCCTATAGGCCTATGCACCGTCTTTAAACTGAAAGCATTTATGCCGATCACTGTAAATCAACGAATCAACATTTGGGACGAAGAATGGTATTATGCATACTTGACTATTGAAAACCATTTCTTAGCTATCTGTTGTTGGTATTTCATATGTTTGGACGATCATAATGTTTGTTGTTTGTATATATTTAATATTATTACAAAGGCTACGAACTATACATGATGTACTTATGTTTTATTTTTCTCATTCTTGTATTATAATATTGGTTTAATTGCTTTAACACTACTAGCCCTTGTCATTTCTTTGTGTTTGTTCTACTTAAATGCGTTTCCAGGGTCTTTTTTCGAATCTGTTATGTCGAAAAACACAATATATAAATATATAAAGAAACAGGTTTTCTTGACAGCAGGATACTTGCTTTTCATATACGTCGATTGAATATGAAAATCTATCACGACTCCATTTCATGTGCCTGATCATCCAATTTTTGACATGCTGAACATGCCGAATGGGTAATTAAACAGGTTACAAAAGTGACGTGAATATGAAAGCGCCATTAATCAGGTTTGTGATTTCCGCTCGACGTCCCCGAAGAAAATCATTAAATCCATAGCACACTTTGACAGGTCTCAAGCAAGCAATTCAAAAGAAAATGTCGTCAGCAATAGCAGAAAGGGGAACACTGTCTTGCGCGCGTGAGCAGAGAACCGCGATGATGGATCTGTGAGACAATGCACTGCGAACATCGTATGCCAGATACTTATACTTTGTACGCCATGCAGACACTCCGACAATTTCGTTCGTCACTGTCCTATGACCTGAACTTATACATTGGGGGCCATATCATCGTGTGATAAAGTTTGATTCAGACAACTCTCTAGTTGAAATTCTCATTGTTTCGTCACAGTGGATTGGAAACGTGAACTATCTGTCTTTCAAATCGTGATTGGCTGCCGACCAGAAACGACGAAGGTTTGACGGAGCCATCTGAAATAAAGCGGCAATAGAATTTATGTTTCATTCATCTATTCAAGCTATGTTAACCAACATGACTTGTACCGCTTGCGATCATAATTTAACACACTCGTGTAATTTCAAGAACTATTTTGAATTTGAAAAGAACCGCAAACTCTGAAAAACTATACCTTTAGACTACAGGGAAATTCCTTAATCTATCAAGTTTGTGACATTATTGCTAAACTAGATACGTACACGAATATCGCATATTATTTGAGAATATGAGTAACTCACCAGCACTTGGTTTGGAGAATATGACATCCCCAACATCACTTGGTTTGGAGAATATGACCAACTCAAACGCACTTGGTCTTTCTCATCACATAATAATCATTTTTCTTTTCAACATGGGATCAGCGTTGTTGGTTAACATATTTGTCCTCTTCATTTTACAACGGCAACAATCTATAGACGATACCTCTAGGTTACTGTATAAGGCATCCGGTTATCTCCAACTTATATTGAGTTTGACATGGGGTGGTTGGTGCATTGGCTTGAATGTGTACCGCTACGTTGAAAAGACATGTATAATAATCCAATATATTTTCCCTTTTGTAACCATATCTAGTTTATTCGCTCAGATGTTTTGTTATAGCTTCATCAGCATTTGCAAGCTCATACTGATAACACGCCCTCTGCGGTATCACTTGATTTTAACGCCGCTGAAAGTGAAAATCGTGCTCTCTGTCATCATACTAGTGTCAATTATTAGTTGTATTCCTCTCTTACCATGGTCTAATACTTTCTCAAGTATGATAGCTATAGAGTGCCTGGCGCCTGACTCGTTGTCGAATGTGGATAAATTGGTTTTGAGGATCACAAGATTCTCGTCCAGTACACCTGTTGCAATCGCGCTAATAATCACCACCACGACAAACTTTGCTCTTCTTGGAGTAACTTGCCAACAGAAACGCCGCGTTGAAGCCGTGGCTGAAGTAGCTACAAGAAACGATGGCCCACAAGGTGAACGACGTAGGGCACGAGTTAAATGTTTGCGGTGTCCTAGAAAGGGTATTGCGACTATTCTTACGCTAACCGTGTCGTTTCACGCATGCTGGTTTATCTGGATAGTGAGGACGAAATCAGGATTTAGAGACATCATTCAAGTAACGGGCGGAGTGAGTGGATGGCTTCAACCTCTACTCTACATCGCCACGAGTAAAGAAGCCAAAGACATCACTAGCAGCTACTTGTCAAGATTAAGACGAACATTGTCGCTAATAGGCTACTGAAGGCTCTTTTCAAAATGAGAAGTATAATGTTATTTTGTATACTACACTGAGCAAAAAAGAAGAAAGTTGACACCATCTATCAAAATAAACAAAAATACAAGTAAATAAGCAAAAAAGGTTGTTCGCTCTTATTTCTCCAAACTCAAAATTATCATAACATGTCAATGAAACCACTTCACACGTCGAATTAATCGTATACTCAAGAACTTAACTTTCGAATTGCTATTACTTTTCTTTGTTCACAAAATTGTATTTGTTTATTTTATGAATGTGTGTGGCATCTATTCTGCTAAACCATGATCACCATTAACTTACATATTAATATGATCACTGATATATTGACATGCTTTCTTCAGGCCATATATTAAACACTGAGCTAGGTATTATATTTTATTATCTTTATACTTGTATCTTACATCATTTATACACTTACATTTTAATACTGTTTAGGGCCTTGTATACTCAAGGCTTTATATCCTGCGTCTTAACTAATACACTATGTCTGATTTCAATGAAGATGCCAGCCTCCATTACTCTTTATCTTGAATTCCTCATTACTTTAATATAATGCCGCTTGTATCATAATGATTACAATTCCCTTGGTACATCTAAGTGATATCCATCTTTGTAGGAATATACGATATGTAATAAATTTGTTATTTTTGTTTTAGTTTTTGGAAGGAGGGGGGGGGGGTGAGTTAAGATGTATTTTTTTTAAAAACGATATGCAATATTGTTTGTAAGTCAATGTTTGTTTATATATAAGTTGATTTGGGAGCAACATGTGAGGGCCCACATGCCTCCGGGTAATAGTGTTGAATTTCACTTTTGTGAGCCCTGGCCACACGTTGCTCCCTCCCTTTTCCTCTTGTATTGTTTATGTATTGCATGATCTGTCAACATGTATTTGTATTGTGCTTTTATGATTGGCCTAATAAATAATAATAATAATAATAATAACTCAAGAGACATTGTATTTCTAGATAAGGTGATATATATTTTCTAGTAACTACCTTGTAGCTATTGTAATCGCGTACATTGATATGAGTTCATAATGGTCTCATGGCTATAATGAGGCCTAACCTATTCTGTCGAGTCATGGGGAAGGTAGCACCTGAATGCCAGGGAGTAGAGCGTCCGAATTGGGATCTTTATATTTAATGAATATGTTTTCTTTAAATTCTCAGATTCATAGTTTATACAAGAAATGCAAACAAATTTCATCAGTGGATATATAATAATGATTATTCAAGATACTCTTTGAGACATTCGGATCCACTTATTTATAATAATGTAAAATGTAAGCAATTCAATATTTCATTTAATAATACATCCAGGAGGCAATATAAGAAACATTTAATCTGTTCATATTAACTACTTTTAATTTGTTAAATATCTTTTCTTAAATTATCCTGTTGAATACTGTTTGATGCTCTTATATGCTTTAATTTTGTTTTCATGTTTATGTTGTCATGTTCTATGTTTTTATGTATTGTTTGACAAATGTCTAATTTTCATAATAATAATGTAAAAACAAACAAATACACAAACTAGGTGACACACCCTAACAAGCCCAAAACCTGGCTTTTATTGTGTTCACCATTTTCCAATTATCCACTTATGTTTTGTATGTAGTCTGTATCTTATTCCTCAATGAATGCTATACTTGTTTTTTTTAATAATCTTCCTAATCGTTTGATCGAAATGTCATAGTTGTATAATGTTTTTATTGCCCATTGACTGTTTTTTTACAAAATGTTTTTAATTGATGTTGGAATTGGAAATAAATGATTTGAATTGAATTGAATTGAATTTACAGGTTAATTCCTAAATAGCTGTCATGTCAGGTGAAGGGAAGACTGATATTAAACGATCGACCATTTGTAAGCACTGTATAATCAATATAAGACAACGTGTCAATAAAAATAAAAAATAAAAAATAAACACTAAGAGGTTCTCATGACTGTTCAAAAGGAGAGTGAAGAATTGAGTGATATGCTATTTGGCAATGTGCATGACACCTTTGTTCAGCTAGTTGAAGTGATGCATTCCATTTTCACAGTTCAAAATAAACTTATCGTTAGCAAAGGAACCCTATCCATTTAGGTAGATGTATTACGGTGGGATCTTGAAATTAATTATGACCTGTGAAAACGAATGTTTTCATTTCTACATCACAAGAGAATCTACATACTGGTGGAACGTTTCTTTACATCAGATGACAATAGGCCATTTACGTAATGTAACCCAATTTATGCATATGCCTTTGTTAATCGCCTCGAGACGAATTATTTCAATCACCTGTTACGAAAAGCCAATACTCAGAATGCGAATTGCATACATTAGTTGTTTCTAGGTAGGACAAAAGAATGCCTTGCCCTACGTAGCAACACGTAATATATGGAATTTGTATTCTGACTATTGAAATACAATTATTCGTATCAGTTGAATGAAATAAATATTTTCGAGACACTTATGTATAAATGTTGTTACATTACGGAAATGACCGATCTTATGGTGTGCTTATCACATGAACAGTAAGGTAGAGCTGTTGCGGATCACGTCCATACCATTTTCTGTCTATCCATGCATATTTGGGAACACTCATTTTCTATTTACATTTATTTGTTTTTCTGGTCAGGGGATATTGAGACCCAATCATGGCTCTGGAATAGAACATCTTCGCTCTCTCTCTCTCTCCCCCCCCCCCCCCTCTCTCTCTCTCTCTCTCTCTCTCGCTCTTCCATGCTTTTAAAGAATCCTGGATCCGCCACTGAAATGTATAACGATGCATTAATGCTGATCACTGTCAATCAACGTTTGGCACGTAGAATAATATTAGGTATACTTGACTATTGAAAACCATTTCTCTAGCTATCTATTGTTGGTATTTCAGATGTTTGGAAGTTAATAATGATTGTTGTTTGTATATATTTAATATGATATATAAAGGCTACGAACTATAGACGGTGAAATTATGTTTTATTTTTCTCATACTTGTATCATAATATAAGTATAATTGCCGTAACAGTACACGCCCTTGTCATCTCTTTGTGCTTGTTCTACTAATTCAATAAATGATAACCAAAACAGGATAGAGATTGCGTTTCCGGGTTTTTTTTCTTCGAATCTGTCATGTCGAAAAACATAAAAAATAAGACAATTATCTTGAAAGCAGGATACGTGGTTTTAATATATATCGATTTAATATGAAAATCTATCTGACTCCATTTCAAGTGCCTGAAATCAAATCTTTGACATGCTGAACGTGCCGAATAGGTAATTAAACGTGAAAAGGTCACACAAGCGACGTGAATTGGAAAGGGCGCCATTAATCATGTTTTTGAGTTACGCTCGACGTCCCCGAAGAAAAATCATTAAATCCATAGCACACTTTGACAGGTTTCAAGCAAGCAATTCAAAAGAAACTGTCGTCAGCAAGAACAGAAAGGAGATAATTGCGCACGTGTTTAAGGAACCGCCTTGATGGATCTGTGCGAAATGCACTGCGAAAAACGTATGCCAGATACTTGTACTTTGTACGCCATGTAGACACTCCGACAATTTCGTTCGTCACTGTCCTATGACCTGAACTTATACATTGTGGGCCATATCATCGTGTGATAAAGTTTGATTCAGACAACTCTCTAGTTGAAATTCTCATTGTTTCGTCACAGTGGATTGGAAACGTGGACTATCTGTCTTTCAAATCGTGATTGTCTGCCGACCAGAACCGACGAAGGTTTGACGGAGAAAGCCATCTGAAATAAAGCGGCAATAGAAATCGTGTTTAATTCATCCACTTTAAACTATGTTACCTTGTACCGCTTGCAATCATAATTTAACATACTCGTGTAATTTCAAGAACTAATTTGAATTTGACAGAATCGCAAACTTTGAATATACTATACCTTTAGACTACAGGGAAATTCCTTAAACTATAAGGTTTGTGACATTATTGCTAAACCAGATACGTACACGAATATCGCATATTATTTGAGAATATGAGTAACTCACCAGCACTTGGTTTGGAGAATATGACTTACCCAACATCACTTGGTTTGGAGAATATCACTAACTCAAACGCACTTGGTCTTTCTCATCACGTACTAATCATTTTTCTTTTCAACATGGGATCTGCGTTGTTGGTTAACATATTTGTCCTCTTCATTTTACAACGGCAACAAGCTATAGACGATACCTCTAGGTTACTTTATAAGGCATCCGGTTATATCCAACTGATATTGAGTTTGGCATTTAGTGGTTGGTGCATCGGTGTGAATGTGTACCGCTTCGTTGAAAAGACATGTAAAATAATCCATTATATCTTTACTTTTGTTACCATATCTAGTTTAATCGCTCAGATGTTTTGTTATAGCTTCATCAGCATTTGCAAATTCATACTGATAACACGCCCTCTGCGGTATCACTTGATTTTAACGCCGCTGAAAGTGAAAATCGTGCTCTCTGTCATCATACTAGTGTCAATTATTAGTTGTACTCCTCTCTTACCATGGTCTAATACTTTCTCAATTATTATAGCTCTATATTGCCTGTCGCCTGACACGTTGTCGAATGTGGATACCAAATTGGTTGTGAGGATCACAACATTCTTGACCATCACACCGATTGTAATCGCGCTAATAATCACCACCACGACAAACTTGGCTCTTCTTGGAGTAGCTTGTCAACAGAAACGCCGCGTTGAAGCCGTGGCTGCAGTGGCTCCAAGAAACGATGGCCCACAAGGTGAACGAAGACGTAGGGCACGAGTTAAATGTTTGCGGTGTCCTAGAAAGGGTATTGCGACCATTTTTACGCTAACTGTGTCGTTTTACGCCTGCTGGATTTTATGGGTAGTGAAGGCGGGAGAGGCATCCACAAACTGGGAAGACATCATTAAAGTAACGGGCGGAATGAGTGGATGGCTTCAACCTCTACTCTACATCGCAACGTGTAAAGAAGCCAAAGACATCGCTAGCAGCTACTTGTCAAGATTAAGACAAACATTGTCGCTTGAAGGCTACTGAAGGCTTTTTACAAAATGAGAAGTATAATGTCATGTTGTATACTACACTCAGCAACAACAAAAAAGTTGACATCACATATCAAAATAAACAAAAATTAATCCTCTTAAAGATACACTATGCAATTGGAATGATACCGTTCACGCAAGAGTGAGCATAGCAATTCAACATTAAATGCATCTCTGAAACAAAATTACAACACTTGATCATAAATGTTGATGAGCATTCCCAATTTAAAGAGTCAAATAAAAACAATGAAAACACTTAATAGAAACCCAAAAGAAGAGGTATATGGAACGTGTTTATAAGAAAACCACGAGGTCCTGAGACTACAGTCAGGAGCTCAATTCTCCTCATTGTCGCTCATTCGTCGTTTCCATTGTTGAACAAGAATATCTTACAGATGCACATGTTTATTCACATTTGAATGGCTACTTGCTAGCAATCTTCTTAATAAGATTTTCTAACGTTGAAATGAATGTACCCATCCATCAAATAAAAGTTCAAAACTTGATATTAAATGATTTGGGTAGGGTATCAATTTCCTTCAATATGATATCTATTTTATAATATTCTGACTAGTGCCGTCTCACATCAATATTTTGAACATTAAAGAGCGTTCATTTTCTTTCTTTTTTGCAGATTGACATACTACTAATACATACATAAACCTAATACATAATTGTAAATCAATGCCGTAAAATGTATTCTAAGTGATACCAACAAAATAAATAAAAATCCAGGTACACGTACTAACCGAGGAAACGCCATACACACCTATTATAAATACAATTTTACAACTTTAGAACGCGTTTTAAATAAGGCATTTATACTTCGATACAGTGCTCGTCCATTGTATTCCTACAGCACTCCAAAATCTTGTAAACAAACTCTAAAGATTTTCTACCACAAAACAACGAAGGAAATAATTTCTTGCAATGACTCTTATCAAGAGTTTCGATTGATCCGTACCAATCGCAGATATATGTTATGTACATAGTTGCGATTTATAAAGAGAGATAGAGAGAGAGATGAAAATGACATGGGTACATATTTACTACCTGTGCCAGGCAATCTGACGATTGTAACAATAATAGGGATAAGGTAATGATGTGCAAACAAGGGCCCAAGACTCTTTTAAGAAATTGGCGACCTATATTTTTATAAAGTAGATTACAAAATTGCAACTCATGCTTTGTCCCAACGATTAAAAAGAGTAATTCATTCTATTGTTTCGTTTGATCAATCTAGATTTATGAAGGGTAAGATGTTAACTGAAAAGTAGATTTGTCTAAGATTTTATTTATTCCTGTGAGTTTGAGCGTGTACCAGGTATTCTTATGTTCATTGGTTTTAAGCAAGCATTTGATAATGTGAATCGTGCATATTTGTTTAAAAAAACTAGAAAAATTTGGATTAAAAAATACTTTAACTTTATAAAATGCAAGTATAAAAGTTGTCAATTATGGTTGGATTTCACAATGATTTTCTATACAGAAGAGGTGCCCGGTGAGACAAGGATGTCCTCTCTCTGCTTTGTCATTTGTAATTACGTTAGAAGTATTTACTGCAACGTGAAGGATAAAACAAAACGAAATATCTGTGGTATACAGATTCTAAGTCAAGGAAATGTGGAAGGTTAAAACAAATAAAATTATATAGTATGCGGATGACACTGTCTTATTTGTTGATTCCTTACGGTCAGCAGATATTGTTATGAGGGAACCTATTTGTTTTAGTAATTTTCTGGTATTTTTATTAACACTGAAAAATCGGAAATGATATATTTAGTGCAGGATTCTAAAAGACTAAAAAACTATGATATCAAAGCTTTTTTGGCGACTGGTATTCCAATACCACATTATATTGATAAAATAATAAATAAGATGATGTTTTCAAATTTATAGGGGTCTAAGAAAGAGAAAATTTAAAATATATTATTAAAGGGGTTTTAGGTATGGTTGATTACAGGTAAAACTCGGTTCCGCTCTGCGACTTTCTTGGATAAGGAGATTTTTTTTTACATCAGTTATTGCATTTCAAGCCATAGAAAAAACTTGGGATTGTTAGAGTGAAAAATATTTTTAGTCAAGGACATTGGAATGATGTGGATTTCACGTGTCAAAAATGTATGTTTCTAAAACTGTTGTTTTCTTTCAACTTTTCAAAGGTAAAGAAAGTCTTACCAAAATTGAGGGTTGATCAATCAAGTAATGTTTTTTATCAAACACATCATACAAATTGTATACAAAGAGTGATGATGATATTAATATTTTAAATATGAAGGCTAAACAGTGTTATTTATTGTCTGTGCAGGAAAAACAAGAAGAGTCTTTTGTATATAATGTTTGGCAGCAACAATTAGTACTGCACTTCGATTTTAATTGGGATATGGTAATTAAAGTTCAATACTATACGAGATAATGAAATTAAACAATTTAATTTCAAACTTTTGCATATGTTTTTACCGTCAAAATATAACCTATATATTAAATGGAAAATTAAAAAATGATTCGGTATGTGAAGATTGGAATACCATTGAAACTTCACGGCATATGATGCTAGAGTGTAAAAAGATAATTGTGTTTTGGAAAATTGTAACTTGTTTGATATATCATATTTTTTGATTAGATGTGAACATAATTGAGAAGACTTTAGTAATTGGATATGATATAGGCACGTTAGATAACTACTTCGTTAACATTTTGATCCATTTTGCTGCATATGTTATTTACGAGAACTACGTTAAACATTTGAAAACAAAAGCAAGATGAATGGTAAAACTCTTTTAGACGATATGTAATTTGAATTGATGTCACATTTAAATTCTAAAACAAAAGCAAAGGTTAAAGGGACTTGGTAACATTGTTCAGATGAGAGGAAATGGTGCTAAGGTAGTGACTTCAACGCTAGATGTACCCTAAAAGATAATCTGATAGTTTGAGTGCAAACAGACCATTATTAATGATAAAAATGAGGACAAACTAATATGAACGATTCCTTAATTCTCTAAACTATGTTATTACAATTTAATTTAATTTTAGGTGCATGTAAATCATCACAAAGCAATGAATTGGCTTTATATACCGTTTTAGACATTTAAGTTTTGAAGAATTCTAAAAGCATATATCGTATTTACATGAAAAAACGGTAGGAAAAATTCAAAAATGGTTGGGAGAATGTACTGTAAGAGGGTGTTGCATAGTGATGCCTTTAAAGAAAACCATAAATATCTTTGTAGTTTGAGAATTTGTTCAGGATATTTTGCATGTTAGAGGGTCAGTTCAGGAGAAGGAATATAAAAAGTAACATTTTATACAAAAATTACGCAGCTTTTTCACTAATATTCAACAATGTTACCGAGTCACTTTTACGGAAAACAGGTAAAATCTTTTACTATATGTATATATGTTATTGTGAACGTTGTAGAAATGTGAAATAAAGTTCCCTGAAAGGGTTAAAAAGAAGAAAAAATGATAATGATGTGCACTATTATAATATTTATTTTTGTCAATGTGAAAAAATAATAATGGATAGGGGATTCTAATATCTTCAATATCATGATTATTCCTTTATCACCGATAGATGTTTTTGCAATATATTTGAATGACAATATGCAATGAATCTTTAAGGTTCAATAGACTTAAAATGTGTAGTATTTTCTTTTACAGTATGATTTGTACATTTCTAATGCAATAATCCGATGATCGGGTAATAATATCTGTAAAGCGCTTAGAGACGGTTTTCGGTATTAAGCGCTATATAAATCCAGATTATTATATTATATTATAATAACGAACTGGATAGAACACCTCTGTTTCCATGCTTGACTATAAAGCTCGTATCAACTCGCGATTGAATACAATTAACACCAACGGCAAACAAAGTAATGCATATATGCATCGCGCTAAGAGCAGAGATTGTATTGCATTTCATCTCTCCTCATTAGTCCTAAATACAATTGATCATTCAAAAGGCAGCTCATTGAATATAAGAACGGGGAGATCGATCAACTTTCATTCTTAATTGCTTTTTAAGTCAATCGAATACCACTTTGTTAGCCGCTGAGTGAATGAGTGGATGGCTTCAACCTCTGCCACGACAAAAGAAGCGAAACAAATCACTAGCAGCTACTCAAAACTAAGAAGAACAATTTCTCGATAGCGAAGGCTCATGAGAAGATGACTAAGTAACTATGACAACTGCCCCGACAAAAGAATATGCACGTCTTTTATGAAATCATACCCCCAACTCATACTCTATCCAAATATGAAAAAAACAATTGTGGGTCCCGTTGCATCCCAAAGAGCTATAATGGATTTTTTTTACAGGCATGTTTTTTTTCCAATACACGCTATTATCACAAGAGCTCGCACGCACGGACATTTATCTTGAACGGACGCTCATTCCGTTTTTTTTAATGGTTATAAAGACATAAAAATAATATCAAATTGTTCGGGAAAAAATGAAGTATATCATGATAGAAAAAAAAAAAAAAAAATCGCGATTCTATGTTGCGTACGGCAGGCTAACGAAAAAGCGCGCACATGCGCGTGTGCGGGATTTTTGACATATGATCAAAACGGCTTGAAACGGTTCTAGGACACCTACCCCCTGGACATCCACCCCCGGATAACAACCCCCAGTCAACTACCCACTTGGGTAACTACCCCCTAGGGCAACCAGCCTCTAGGACGACTACCCCGGGACAACTACCCCCGGACAACTACCCCCAGACAACTACCCCCTAGGACAACTTCCCCCGGACAACTGCTCCCTAGGACAACTACCCCCGGGCAATTAACCCCGGACAACTACCTCCGGGCAACTACCCCCTACGACAACAATCCTCTAGAACAACTACCCCTCGTCAAACTATCCTAGGGGTAGTTGTCCGAGGGTTAGTTGTCCGAGGGGTAGTTGTCCGAGGGTTAGTTGCCCGTGGGGCAGTCGTCCTAATGGGTGGTTGTCCTAGGGGGTAGTTGTCCTAGGGGGTAGTTGACTGGGGTTGGTTATCCTGGGGGGGGGGGGGGTGATGTCCAGGGGGTAGGTGTGCGGATACGGCCTGAAACATATGCAAAATTTAATTGAGACGACTTCGAGCATTACAACATTTGCGCGCGTATTGACGCGCGGACACCCGCGTACGTGCGCTTTATTGATCAAAAAATTGACCGGACGGATATTGACCTTAATCATCATAAATATGAATGAGACATGACTTTCCGTTATGAAGATATGAGCATGAGTTGATTTTCACAAAATGGCGCCTGCATGACGTCACGATAACCTGATGAACTTGAAATTGTTGCGGACACATCTTTCGACAATGACCTATGACTGTGCCAAAATTGAAAGCAATTGGCTGTTCTGATCTAAGAGTAATTGTCTGCACAAAAAAGTGGAGAAATAAATTAAAAGAAAGAATACAGAAGAAAGAAAATTCTGACGAAATCAATGGGTATATGTCGATGACAGACCACCTAAATAGTGCTCAGGAAGATGATCATAATAATCATATCAATAACAATGATGATCATGATAATAATAATCATATTGATAATGATGATGGTGATGATGATGATGATAACTATTTTAAATAAAGATGATGATGATGATGATCATGCTGATGCTGATGATGCTGATGATGATGATAAAATAATAATAATGTATTAATAAAAATAACATCATATCAGTGACTTAAATGAACGCAAATATTGTGTGCACGTTTTAGAGAGCTTGCGGACAGTAATACCTCTCGCTCCGCGCAGTTATCACCAACGGAAAGTTCAGGTAGTATAACCATTAGCGACCGTTTTGCAATTACATCGTCAAAAACCGAACGGCTTCGAGCAATTGTTACCATCGAATTTCAATGTCTTTACTCGGCAATAAAAGTCCTCGTGTTTTCGAAATACATTTTCCTGTGAAAACAAAGTCACGAATTACAGACGGCAATTATATGAGAGGTGCAGAGAATAATTGAAATCGTTTACACTGACTGAATTTCTTGCTAAACGTTTGCTTCTTGTTATTAAAGATGGCGACAGCGACATCATCTGAATCTACCAGTAATCATCCAGTCATTCCAGTGTCTATCCTTTCTCTATTCAGCATAGGATTGTCTGTCTTTGCTAACACGCTAGTCCTTGTCATTCTACAAAAACAGCAATCTATAGACGACAACACACGACTTATGTACCGAGTTTCTACCGTTCTTCATATCATGTTTAGTACTGCATGGAGTGGTTGGGCTTTTGGCCTATATATTTCAGATGCAGAAAAGTCTTGTAGAACAGTTTCCGATATTTTTGCCTACGTGTCTTTCGCCACAACCTTTGCACAACTTTCCTGCTATTGTTTGATCTGTATTTGTAAGCTCATATTTCTAATTCGTCCATTGCGTTACCACATTCTCGTAACACCATTGAAAGTCAAATTGATACTCTTTGTCATCCTCCTAATTCCGCTTCTGATTAATATTCCATTATTACCATGGCCGCATCCTTTGCTTGACTATCACACCTCATTTTGCTCTGACAATGATAACAGTTTCGAATGGCCAGGCATCTTACTAGTCGCTTTCTTTATTTCTCCCATGGCCATCGGTCTACTAGTCAGCACTACTGTTAACATCATCATCTTACGGCTAATATGCCAACAGAATCGTCGACTCGATGTGATCCCCATGATCAACGGAGCACCTAGAGTTAGGCCACGGCGTTTGCCTGGAAAGGGTGTCTTGACCATACTGATCTTGACTATCTCGTTTTATGTATGCTGGTTGCCATGGATATGTACGAAGGGCGAAGACGCTGGATATTCAGATTTGTTAATTGGTTCCAGTGGCTGGATTCAACCTTTACTTTATATTGCTACAAGCAAAGAAGCAAAGGAAATTGTTCGCTCCTATATCTCCAAACTCAAAATTATTATAACACGTCAGTGAAAACACTTCGCATTTTTGATTAATCCCATGCTCCAGAACACACTTTTTGAATCGCTATTATTTTTCTTTGTTCACAAATTTCTATTTGCTTATTTTATGAATAGGTGTTGCACCTATTCTGTTAAACCATGATCACTATCAACTCTAGAGACATTGCATGTTTACGATAGGTGATGTACATTTTCTAGTCAGCTAACTATCTTGTAGCTATTGTAATCGCGTACATTGATATGAGTTCATAATGGTCTCGTGGATGTAATATGTGCATATCGTATAATAGGGACTTTTAGATTGAGTGGACGAGAACGGCGTGAACGTCCACTAATCGTACGTGTCTATGGCAAGCCGTTTTTAAAAATTATTCCTATTTCTTGATATCAAGAATTACCATTGTTTTACAAAAGAAAATCATTTCTTGATATCAAGAATTACCATTGCTTTACAACAGAAAATAATTTCTTGATATCAAGAATCCAATTCTTGATATCAGGAAATAGGAACAATTAATGTTAAAAACGGCTTGCCATGGACACGCATGATAAGTAGACGTTAATGCCGTTCTCGTCCACTCAATCTAAAGGTCCCTAATGTCGAGTCATGGGGGAGGGAGCACCTGACTGTCAGGGAGGAGAGCGTTCTAGTGGAGATGCAGAAAACATTTAACACCACCTTTCTCTCCATTTCTTCCTAACTTTTCTTACTCTTCTTTCTTATATACCTCTGCTCTATTTTCTTCAATTAATACTTTTCACTTTTCAATTCAAGCTCAGCGTTATTCGTTTTTGTGTGTGTGTCAATGTTGCTGTCTTCAAAGTTTTGTTGAAGAAGCACTTGTTTTCAGAAGATTTTAGTTGTGTGTTTATGAAGTAGCACTTTTTGGAGTTTGTTTTCGTCTGATGCGCTGTCAAGTATATTTATATAGTAGCTGCGCTATATAAATTGATCAATTATGGATACGTTTCGTTGTCATGGCTGTTACTTACGACATGATCGTATCCGCGGTCATAACACGTTATTATATCTATTTCGATGTCTCCATACAAAATATTTGAACAAAGACAGGCACTGACATTGCACAAATATGACCACGCTATATCATTGTACCATTTATGACGTATTTAGATTAAAAACTAGGCTATTACGTTTTGGTAATTTCCTGTCGGGTGTTTGCTGTATGATAAGTCAATTTGTAATACTCTTAATGTGTAGAAAAAAATGGGCTGATGAAGTTGTTACCACATTAATTCTTAATTAGCTGTCATGTGGAGGGAAGCATCAAATGGGTGAACATTTTTAACAGCTAGATATATTGTATTACCATCAATAAAAGACACATTTTTTTTAATGAGCTTCGGAGGCCTTTTTCTCCATCGCAGCTTTGTATTGATTTTTGATATTTTATGTTTGCTTTCTATATTAGCCACATTTTGGCATAAGTGACTTTGTCTGTACTTTTATGTAAATTGTACGATTTTTTTGGTTTCTTTTGTTGGTTATTTAAAATTGCCTGCATTATAATATGATCGTATAAGGTCAACTTATGGGTGTTAAGGAGCTGGTGGTTATATTTTGTATATATGTTTTCCTCCACAAGTTCTAAGTACAGGCGAATAAATAAGCAAAAAAAAGAAGAAAAAAATCAATATATTAAAGACAGCATGTAAATTACCCCCCCCCCCACCCTGACAAAATAAACAGTGTTACGAGGTTCTCATGACTGTTCAAACGAATTGTGATAATTGTATACATATTTTGATTGCCAATGTGCATGACACATTTTGCTCAGCTAGTTAGAGTGACGCATTCCATTTTCATAGTTCAAAATAAACTTATCGTTAGCAAATGAACCGTATCCATTCATATTGTTTAGACGGGATCATGAAATTTATTATGACGTTGGTGTATGACCTGTTAAAAAAGATTGAATTAATTTCTAGATCACACGAGAGTTTACATACTGGTGGAATATTTCTTTACGTCAGATGACAATATGCCATTTTCGTAATGTAACAAAATTCATGCATATGACTTTTTGAAACGCCTCAAGACGACTTATTCCTCTCTCTCTCTATCTCTCTATATCTCTCTCTGTCTGTCTGTCTGTCTGATGTACTTATGTTTTATTTTTCTCATACTTGTAACATAGTATTGATATATTTTCCGTAACAGAACTAGTTCTTGTTATTTCTTCGTGATTATCCAGCTTGTTTAATAAATGATAACAACAAATTATACGGAATGTGTTTCCGCTGTCTTTTTTTCGTATCGACTGAGACGATCAAAATCTGTCATGTCGAAAAACATAATGGATACACAAGGATATACATCTCTTGAAAGCAGGATACATGCTTTTCATATATATATACGTCGATTTAATATGAAAATTTATCACGACACCATTTCAAGTGCCTAAAATCAATTCTTTGACATGTAGATCATGCCGAATAGGTAATTAAACGTGTTAAGATCGTTCAAAAGACAACTCATTGTATATAATTATGAACGGGGAGATCGATCAACTGTCATTCTTAATTGCTCTTAAAGTCAATCGAAAAACACTTTATCTACTTCACATTTTGACCTTTTTCCGGCACTGGTATCTAACATAAAGGTGATTATATCTCGGAGAGATTTGAGAGTTGTGAGCATGCAATAGACAGCCGCCGAAAGCAATTATTAATGCTGGATAAATGCAAATACTGGCGTCATTGTATATTATTTTCTTACCAATTTATGCACTTGATATTAATATCTCCAACTCTCGTTTGAGCAAGAAAAAGTATTTTCAGAAGTTTCTCATTGCAACATTAGACCAACTGCATCACTGGAACCTCAAAATTAAGAACAATTTCTCGATAGTGAAGGCTCATAAGAAGATGACGACACCTACCCGTGAAAAAAGATTATACACGTCTTCGCTGTATATATTCGGACTTGATTTTTTTTCATTCTCATTGAATATAGGCTAGTAGAGATGTTGTGGCCTCGTGGATAAGTTGCCAGATTGTAGATCACTAACGTCCTTTGGCAAGACGTTAATCTACATTTGCCAATCTACATCCAGGTGCTAAATGGGTACCCAGTAGGATGCTCAGCATAGAGTGGTAAAGTGTGACGTCATCAAAATTCTCTTTGTAGAATTTCTCAATTTTTTCTTAATTTCCCGAAAAAGCCTCAAAAATAATGTCCAAATGTCGAAAAACCAATTGAATATGTTAAGTATTGGCTGAGATATGACCATCTAAATAAATATATTTCCTATAGGAACTCAGTGTTATATGCTCTGGCTCCTAACCATTACCCCAAAAACACACACTAAGGGGGGGGGGGGGGGGGGGGTTCACCCCCCCCCCCCCCCCTGCGTACGCGCCTGGCCGGTGTAATAATGTATCTGCAAAGCGCTAAGAGACATCGTCGATGTTTTAAGCGCTGTTAACACGCGGAATATTATTATTATAATTAGTCAACTTTTAGGGTAGAAAATAGGTGAATAGAATGTGTTGCTAAATACCTCTTTGAAAGATAGATAGAGATGTATATATATATAGAGAGATAAAGATGTATATAGCGCTTAGAGACTTCGGTGGTAAGCGCTTTATAAGTAACGTTTTTATTATTTTTTATTATTATACCAGATTCATTCAGTCTCTTCTCGTTTTGTGTTGTCACGTCATTATATTCCCAGCTCACATGCATCGGCATGTTTTTTTGTATAATACTGATGTTACATTTTTCGCATAAACAATAACATATTCGGACTGTTGCCTGAAATCACCAACTGTTTGGTTAATGGGAATTGATTTTCCATTTCAATTTTACCTGAGTGAAAAACAAGGAAACCATTTAACTGCATCTTCTTCTTCTATGTGCCATATCCTGAGACGTTGGCGACCATGGAGTGCCACAACTCTCTATCCCATATTCTATGAAGTAATTCATTCTCCCCGAGATCAATTCCACATTCAGAAATCCCACTCCTTAAGCTACTCATCCACAGAATCCTCCTTCTACCCCTACTCCTCCTCCCCTCGATTCTTCCAGTCAGTGCAAGATTTTCCAAACCATTCTTCCGTATAACATGGCCCAAGAAGCTCAGCTGTCGACCTCTTATATTATTCAGAAGCTTTCGTCTTGTTCCTGCCATGGCAAATACCTCATCATTAGAAATTCTTTCTGTCCATGAAATTCTTAGCATCCTTCTCAGGAACCAAACTTCACAACTTTCCAGTCGCTTTCTTAGGTCTGATGTCAGGGTCCAAGCTTCACATCCATACATTAGAACTGGATACACGTAGCAATTGAGTACGCGGAGTCTTGTTTTCATCTTCATCTTCTTATTCTTTAGGATGTTTTCTAACTTGGAGAAAGTTGATTTTGCAAGTGCAATCCTTCTCTTGATTTCTTGCTCGCCTCTTGCATCGTCGGTAATTGTAGTCCCGAGGTAATTAATAGAGGTGGCTTGCTCTATTTGATTGTTGTTGATCTTAAGAGAGCATGGTATTCCTCCCTTCTTTGAAATTACCATGCATTCCGTTTTCTTGTAATTTAATGATAATCCTCTCTTGTCACTTTCTCTGACGACAACATCCAAAAGTCGCTGCAGGTCCTTCTCCGATTCTGCGATTAATATAGTATCATCCGCATACCGTATGTTTGTGATATTATGTCCTCCTACTTTTAATCCTCTTTCCTGTTCTAGGTTTCTAAGTATCAACTCACTGTAGTAATTGAAGAGATCTGGAGACATGACACATCCTTGCCGAACCCCCCTCTTAATGTTGATGTAGTCACTTAATTCTGTTTCTACCCTAACACATGCTGTTTGTTCCCAATACAGATTTTGCAATAACTTGATATCCTTTGTGTCTAGTCCAATCTTGGTTAAGTCTTCAAATAACTGATCGTGTCTTACTTTATCAAAGGCTTTTGTATAATCAATAAAACACAGGAAGACGTCTTTCTGCATTTCTACGGCCCTTTCTGCTATAGACCGCAGAACAAAAACAGCATTTCTAGTTCCGGCATCTCTGACAAAACCAAACTGCACATTACTAATTTCTGGAGTTAGGTGATTCCTTGCTCTTTGAAGTAGAACTCGCAAGATGATCTTTGTGATATGGCTCATGAGGCTGATGATTCTATGTTGCCCGCATTCCACTGCTCCATGTTTCTTGGGAAGTGTAATAAATATCGATTTGCACAGGTCATCTGGAAACTTTCCATCATCATAGATCTTATTGATGACTTCAGTTAGTTTCATGACACCATAGTTCTCCAATGCTTCGACCATCTCCATTACTACTCCATCAGGACCAGCAGCTTTGTTCCTCTTCATCATGCTGATCGCTGACCTCACTTCTGAGAGCAGAATCCTAGGTCCTTCAATAGATCCTGCACGGTGTGGAAGTTCCTTTCTTACATCATCAAAAAGCTCGCCAATGTACTCAGTCCATCTGTTCAGTATCTCTTCCTTTTCAACCAGTACTGATCCATCCCTTGCCTTGATGCATCCCGACTTGGAGCTCCGAAGTTTCTTCCCAGAAAGTTCATTTACCTTCTTAAAAACCCTGGGATCGTTTGCATTAAAACTTCTCTCTATCTCGGCGCACTGTTTGTTCAGCCATTCCTCTTTAGCTTTTGTGCAGTGGTCGTGAATTTCTCTGTCCAACTCTCTGTATTGACTTCCATCTCTGTCCTTGATCTTCTGCCTTTTACTCATCTTTGCTAGAATCTCCTCCGTCATCCATCTCTGTTTACTTTTCTTTTCCTTTTTAGGTAATGTCTCTTCAGCTGTTTCTACAAGAATGTCCCTCATTGATTCCCAAGTGACCTCCTCTCCCTGGTCGGTGAGACTATCGAATCTGTTTTGTACTTTGACAGTATATCGGAGGCGAACATCACGATTCTGTAGCTGTTCGAAATCTACCTTCTGGATTGACTTGGCTTTTGTCATCTTCTTTAGCTTACATTGCAGAGTTGCCACAACAGGAATGTGATCACTCCTACAGTCTGCACCCGGATATGTTTTAGCTTGTTTTATACCTCTTTTAAACCGTTCATTTATTGTGATGTAGTCAATCTGATTTCTTGCACGATCTCCGGGGCTTTTCCAAGTATATATCCTTCTTGGATGTTCCTTGAACCATGTATTGACAATGACCATTCCTTTGGCCTCGCACCACTCTATCCATCTGGTACCCCTTTCATTTCTGTCTCCAATACCATATGACCCTACTGTTCTACCATATCTGCCTCTTCCCACCTTGGCGTTCATGTCTCCCATGGCAATTACAATTTCATTCGATTTACATTGTGATTTGGCTGTCTCTAATTGCTCATAAAAAATGTCAATATCTTCCTCTGTGCTTTCTGCTGTGGGTGCATAAACCACTATTATTGCCATGTTGAAAGGTTTCCCTTGTAATTTGACCAACAAGACTCTGTCGCTGACTGCCCAAAAGCCCAGAACACAGTTAGCTGTGAATGGATCCAGAAGCACCCCTACACCTCTTTCATGTCTTATCCCTCCTGAATAGATCATCTTGTGTTTTTCAACTGTGAATTCTCCACTGCCAGTCCATCTTGTTTCACTAATGCCTAGAATATTAATTCTCATCCTGTTCATTTCTTGCACGACGTTGTCCAATTTCCCTTTCTGGTAGAGAGTGCGTACATTCCAGGTGCCGATGCGCATGATGTTACGGTTGCGGACAGACGCTGAATGACGATCGGGTCCCACCTGTCGCACATGGGAAGGCCTACCGAGCGAGGCACCTCTATTTCTAGAGGTTCCCTTCACGCCGTTTCTCTTTGATTTTGAATTGTGTCTTTCCATGGTATATCTTGGGAAGAATAGTGAAGGTGGTTTCCCGTTGCCTTCCTCACCGCAGTGTGGTGACCATGAATAAATCCATGTGAACACCAGTTCTGAGAGACGCCGTTGTCCCTGATAGGATCATCCGCCTGAACTCTCACTGCATCGCTGCTGCCCAATGCAGTCCCTTTTAGTCGCCTTTTACGACACGCAGGGAATACGTGGAGGGAATTCTATATGGCACCCACTCCCAGGCAAACCATTTAACTGCATATGTAAACAAAAAGAGAAGAGAAGAGAATAAAACATAAAACAACCCGACGCTTTCTGAAAAAATGCTTAGCAAATCTACGATTACTCGCGTGACGACCCGACACTGTTTGATAAGAACATATAATTATAAAGAATAATAGCAACAAATATAAACGCAAGGATGAGTCCAATTGGGTGCTATACTTCGATTTCTTACCACCACTCATACCTTTAATTATAGAGAATATAGATTTCTAAAAGTTGAAATTGATAATAGTTGTGGGGAATATCTCAAAGCCAATTTGTGATGTGTGGTGTTATATTGGTAAAACACTTCATTTTGGTGTGAACAATGAACTTTATTTGAATCATTACTTATTTCCATCTCAATAATAGAAAAGATTTTCCATCATATGGGAAGACTTATATTAACATAGTGTGTACATATCCTTCGGTTGAAAATTGAAAGAGGAAAAGTGAGTATTTTTCCATTAACCTTCTGAGACATGTATTACTGTATCTGACGACCTTTATTTTTATCGATGTAAAGGTAACTGTTATCTTGTCGGGAGAATTGGTCTGATACCGACCTATTCGATCTAGCGACGTGGATGTAGAGCGCTATCAGACAAAGTAAATAGTTGGTATATCAGTTAGTTTAAACTCGAATTATTATCTCCTCCTTCTCAAAGTTTTGGATATCGATTTTAAAGAATAAAAATGTACATGAATGATTGTAGGATTATTGAGCATCACATTAAAGTATATATTACAAAATATTTATAGTTTGTATGTAATGTGATGACAGAATCCTGAATTTTACAAACTGCAGTACGATTATGGTTTGGATAAATTCGATGTCTACTTGTGATACCCTGCATTAAAACTTATGTATATGATAGGCCTCTTAATTTCAGAGATGTGTTTATTTCCACCTGTTATCTATACAAATCCCCCAAAACTTACAATTCATACAAACAAATAACAGGACGCATATACACACCATTGTAACTGATCACACAAACTTATTATTTATGCCTGTTTATATTAATACATAGGAATAGTAAAGATTGAGACGCAGGCATTAATTCCTCGAGTAAGTTTTCGATTAGAAAAAAAGAGTAAAGAAAGTGAAAGAAGATAGAGTGTAGAGTTTGGGAGACAGAGGAAGAGGGGGTGGATATAGAGGGACAGTGAGAAGGAGAACAGGAGAGAGTGATGGAGAGAGAGAGAGAGAGAGAGAAAGAGAGAGAGAGAGAGTGAGAGAGAGAGAGAGAGAGAGGAAGAGAGAGAGAGAGAGAGAGTGAGAGATAGAGAGAGAGAGAAAGGGGGTGGGGTGGTGGACGATAGAGAGCCATATTGATTGAAAGAAAGAAAAAATGGAGCAGAAGACAGAGGTAGAAAAAAAATCTTAATGAAAATGATTACATAACCCTACTCGGGATGACCACACATTCAATGAATATTCGTTTCTACATCTAGGCTAGGCCTATATGCAGAACAATATGAAAGAATTATGTCTGAACGCCTGAAGGAAATTTAACATGCAATAACAAATTATACATTTCTGAAGTTTTTATCAATCATACCATGGATATACTGTCGCGAGAATATCTTTGATCAAACACATATGGGCAATATTTAATTTCCTTTTTTACGCACCTATCAATTGTTTTGGTCAATAAAATCTCTAATACAGTCTGATTTCTGCAAACAGATATTTCATCATACTTGTCTTTAGACACATTATACACATGATTTTGTTTAATACTCTTGTTTATGTTGAACATGAAGTATAACAAAAATATGGTTCCCTCTGCATCTTCTTATAATAGTTTACTTGATTGTATTGCCACATGAATAGGGCGGACATTTTAGATACAAGAGAAATTAACGTCAGGGTCGAAGTAATTAAATTTGTGTTTTTATGCCTTTTCTTAAGTTAGCATTAAACTTATACCTTTACACACCACCCTCTGAAATATATCTCTCTATCTAGAAGTAAGAAGAGTGCTGTTTGGGAAGGTCTCTTTCATTATAACTGTAATACGAACGAGAAGGGTATTTCTTGTAGGAATACAGTTACGCATGCGTGTAGAAAAGGGGAAATTCCCTTTCCCAGTGTTTCGACGTTGAGGGCTATTGACTTTCGTCGGCGATTTGAGTTCAATGCATGCTGCGTGTGCATGTAGGCCTAGACTCTGTCTATTCAGCGCGAAAAGCAAAATTCGGTACGGTACTTCATGTTGTAATGAGATTCGCTGCCTTTGCCTTGTCTCTGCACTGCTCTCGATATCTACGTCTACTACCTCCTGTTTACAATTGTGTCAAAATGTCGTCTATCTCAAGACCAGCTAAACTGTCTTTTCTTGACTTCGATGCAGTCGGTGTGGATTTGGACCACACACTCTGTAAATACAAGCTGGATAACACCTTTTCGGTAAATCACTCCAAGTTCTCACAATTTCCATCAACCCAATACTAGAAAGTCTAGATCTAGTCTAGGCCTACTCGACCGTAGACGAGCCTATTGGTCTAGATCTAAGTAATATTAATAAGCTTGCTATAAAGTGAATAGTCGTGATGATGATGATTTAGCGTAAACTCGATGAGGGTGTGAGAGTTGACTAAGATAGACATCAAGGAGAAGGAGGACCTTATCACACCTTGGCTTCAGGTATAAAATGCGGAATTGTGAATTAGAATACAAAAAGTTCAGGAGGGGGTGTGTTGACAGTAGGGGCGCTGGTCCGAGAATAAGGATCGTCTTCATAAACGAGGATCGTCTTCCTAAACACGGACCGATGCGTCCTCAAAAATAAGGACCGTCTGCATTTTTGCAGACGTTTCATATTTTTGATAGGCGCATTGGCGATGCAAAAAACGGATTCTGCAATGATTTTCTTGATGCATTTTACATTGACATTGTACAGAGACTTTCACATTATAAGCAATAAATCCTTGGGAAGACGGACAACCCATAAAAGTAGACGGTGAACTAGGGTTATTTTCCCCCGGGGAATCCATTTTTGGCATCGCCAGCGGGCCGTTCTGTAACATGAAACCCCCAGAGCGCCGATGAAAAAAAACGTCCTCGAAAATGCAGACAACCCTTATTTTTGAGGACGCATTTTGTCCTCGTTTATGAGGATATCCTTGTTTATGAGGACGATCCTCATTCTTGGACCAGCGCCCCTACTGGTTGATGTTGAATGAGGTCTTGGCTGTGACGTTCGGCAGTAGAAACCCGATGGTTACCATGATTCAGTTCACTTGTCCCTTGCCGGGCACAGGTGATGCCAAGTAATTTATTATAATAGTATAAATAGTCTAATGATTTATACTACTTTACTACTATAGATCTAGACTCTAGTAAAAATGATAAATTTAGACAACCTTTAAACAACATACATTTGATGAATCTTCTTTTTTTTGCAGCTGATTTATAAGAGTTTAGCTGAGGTGGTCGTTAGCAGAAAGGGGTACAGTAAAGAACTTCTGGAGCCTTTCCATAAAGACAGAGATTTTTGGTAAGTAGACCAGAGAGAACTTGTGTGTCTTTTAGTATTGCTTCCAGTCAGACACCGACAAAAGGCTCACTAGACTGACAGCCCACAAGACCGCTCATGAGACTGACAAAATAAAGAAATATAAAAGAGAAGGCAGAAATATGTCTCGTTGGTCTTTTGAATCCCCTGAAAAAGTTGCTAGAAAGCCAATGGGACCAATATTGCTGGTCTATTTAGGCAGTTGGTATTGTGGGCTGTTGATCTAG
This sequence comes from Strongylocentrotus droebachiensis, assembly GCA_035222895.1. Classification (NCBI taxonomy): domain Eukaryota; kingdom Metazoa; phylum Echinodermata; class Echinoidea; order Camarodonta; family Strongylocentrotidae; genus Strongylocentrotus; species Strongylocentrotus droebachiensis. The sequence continues at coordinate 108,175 of JAVYIG010006799.1, forward strand.
CAGAACACTGAAGTTGTCAGTAGCCCATGAGAACAGAATTGTTTGTCTACTGCACTGTCAGTCTTGTAAATTGGTCTCGTGGGCTGTAGCCCTTTTTAGAATGGTCTAATAGATCATTAACCCAATCTGCTGCCTGACCAGCAGACCAATTTATTAATTATTAAGAACTGTAAATGTATGGCTGTAATTCCTAAGCCAGCCAAGGACTGAATTTCAGAACAACATTTAGGGTCGAAAATAATATCGCTAGTGATATTCGTTTGTCTCGCAATGTGGTCAATAAGGAATCTAAAAGATCACGACGTTTCGTATGCTACTGCAATACTTCGTCAGGTGATAAAAACTGTTGTAAGCAAGGGTCTTTTATACTTTACGGGAGGACCGTAAAGCAGTCTAAAATTCGATCGATAATTGGAACAATAACGCCCAATGCCTATTGGTCGACGCACACGGTGATCGACCAATCACCAAGGCCGCTGGTTCGGCCGCTGGTTCGGCTGATGCACCAGGCCTATTGGCCGACGCATACGGTACTCGACCAATCATCGGGCCGCTGGCTCAGGCCGTCTGCTGAATGGAATCGACCGTTGTTGGCTGGCAGGACGGCGAGTGTCATGGCGGCGTATCGTCCGCATCCAAAATTCGGGGATATCGATCCCGTTGTCTCTGTTGAAATTATTAGGATTGAGACGGATATTGATAGCTTCTTTTACCCTCCGTGTATACCAATGCCGTTCTTGGGAAAGGCACTGAACCCCGTCCCAGTCTGGTTGATGCTGGTTGTCCCAAGCATGTTCGGCTACGGCTGAGTTGTCAGTTCGACGGAGTCTGACGTCCCTCTTATGCTCAGTGATTCTTTCTTTTATCGGACGGGCAGTTTCACCGATGTAGGATCTATCACATCCTTTACAAGGGATGTTGTACACAATGCCGTCCCGTCTATGTGGAGGAATTGGATCCTTGGGGCGTGTAAGTTGTTGACGTAGGGTGGTATCTGATCTGAAAACCGTTCGAATGCCATGGCTCTCTAGGCGGCGCTTGAGTTGTTGGGAGACCCCATCAATGTACGGCAAGACTGTAAAAGTCTTGTATACCTTCTGATCCCTGGGTTCCGACGATCTATTCTTGGTATTGTGTATAAAACGGCGTGGGTAACCGTTGAGACTCAGGGCACTGCGAACACGGGTCCGTTCTGTGCATGGCTGTTGTGGACTTGTCACAATGCGTGAAGCTCTGTCAAATAGACATTTCACTAGACCTCTCTTCACCGATATGGGATGGTGAGAGTCAAACGCTATGTACTGGTCTGTGTGGGTAGGCTTCCTATAGACTGAGGTGGAGAGCCTATGGTTGTCGTGTCTATGAACTAGAGTGTCTAAGAATGCTATCTTCCCTTCACACTCTATCTCTGATGTGAACTGGATGGTTGGTTCAAGGCTATTCATGTGTTTAAGTAGCTTATCTGTTTCAGAGATGGGAACTATGATGAAGGTGTCATCTACGTATCTCTTCCAAACACGAGGCAAGCAAGAGAGGGGACATGTGTCCAACGCTGCTTCTTCGAAACTCTCCATGTATAGGTTGGCCACAACAGCCGAGACTGGACTGCCCATGGCTGCCCCTTCTGTCTGTTCATAGTATGAACCTTTATACAGAAAATATGTGGATCGTAGAACAAACTCGAGGAGTTGAGTGAGTTGTTCCGGTGAGAGTGCGGTCCGGGTAGACAAATTGCTGTCTGATTGTAAGCGTTGCAATGTAGCATTGCATGCGCCCTCAATCGGTACATTGGTGAAGAGTGAAACTACGTCAAACGAAACCATGCGTTCTTGAGTACCGATGGTTTGCTCTGCTATGAACTCTGCAAAACCACTCGAATTGGGAATCGTATATTCAGTCAAACCGGTGAGCGGAGAAAGAATTTCAGCTAGGTACTTTGAGAGGTTATAGGCAAAGGAGCCTATGCATGACACTATAGGTCGTAATGGTACTGTGGGTTTGTGTATCTTGGGTAACCCGTATATTCTAGGAGGTTGCTTTTGTGTGGGTTTCAGTCTACGATAGGTCGGTTCATCCATCACATTGTCTTTCTTTAGGTTCAGCAAGGTGTTGGTAAGCTTGCGAGCCAAACGATCTGTGGGATCTTTCTTTAATACACGATACGGACCAGACTCCAATAAGTCGGTCAATTTCTCATGGTATATTGTGGTGTCTAGAATGATTGTGGCACGACCTTTGTCGGCTGGAAGAATAGTAATACTATCATCAGCCTTCGTTATTGTTCCAATTATCGATCGAATTTTAGACTGCTTTACGGTCCTCCCGTAAAGTATAAAAGACCCTTGCTTACAACAGTTTTTATCACCTGACGAAGTATTGCAGTAGCATACGAAACGTCGTGATCTTTTAGATTCCTTATTGACCACATTGCGAGACAAACGAATATCACTAGCGATATTATTTTCGATACTATATCCGCAATGAGTAATATATTTAGCAACATTTAGGGTGTCTGATCGCACACCCGATGTTGTGTGCTAAAATTCTTCCCATAGAGATTGCACGCATCCCTATGCAGTCTACGTGCACTGCGCGACCATGCAAAAAAAGTCAAGTTTTTTTTTTCAATTTGAGATTCAAACCTTTATCTATTCTGATCCTGAAGGTGATACTCAATAAATGAGGTGTCATATGAAAGAGCAAGTGAATTCCAATATTTCCAAAGGCCGTCATCTCGAAATTCTAAAAATATCTTGGTCAAAACAGCAATTTAAACATTGTGTTCTGGCTAACTTTGAGGTTTGCCACTTTTGAGATATGACGCCCCGATCAATAAGTAGTCCCAGTCCTAAGGAATAATTCTATGCGCTTATATTTTCGCTAGCCCCCAGGGATCACAACTGATTACAGTTTAAAAAAAACCTTCCCGCTATTTGGTGGATCAGCTAATTAGGGGGCGTGCGCTCCGCTCAGTCCAAACCATGGTTACATTGCGTAACATCTCCGCGTACGAACGAAACCGCAAATTCAATTACACATTATAGTGAATGAAAGTATGGCTAGCCATTAGCGCAATAAACCTGGAAGTAAATACACGTTATAGTCACTTCCTGTTTTTTTTGCGCGAAGGGGTTACCCATACTAGTCAATAGCAGGCATCGTGGAGACAACGTGGCTCAAGCTGCAAGTCGCGCATTGGCTTAGCAGCATGCGTACGATATGCATACGCTTGCATATCGCGCGATACAGCTGTTTGGCTAAATTTACCAAAACAACATCACTCTGCGTGGACGTCTTTTTCGTCGATTTTGACCAAAATGATATGAATATACCAGAGTTTTGGAGTGGCTGTATCTTTTGATAGAAACATCGGTGAAGCTTCAAATTTGAAATGTATTATTCTGATTACACTTTTTTATTCAAATATCAAACAAAAATGGTGAAAAACGATCCCAAATTGAAAATTGAAAAATCGTTCAGACACCCTACTACATTGTATCTGGGAACAAAAAACGACCAACAACTGACTGTCTGCAATAACCTTGTGTGGCCTCATTGATGTACCGGTAGCTGGAAATTGGAAGCAGTACCTGTACCTCAGCAACCTATTGCATAATAAAT
>JAVYIG010006800.1:0-111583 GCA_035222895.1 Strongylocentrotus droebachiensis
GGTCTCAATCGACCATGCCTTTATATATATATATATTTTTTTTTATTCCATTTCTTTTACAAATATATTACATCTTTGTCCTTAATCTAATGATTAAATCAAACAAACAAAAATGGTAAATTTGTTTTCATGCATTCTTTTAGAGCGATTATCAGTCAATATGGCAAGGATGTCAGACCAACTATTTAGGTTATTAACTCCTCCGTGTTTGATTTTAACATGCCATTGCAAACATAATTGATGTGACTTATTATAGTGTGTATATATATACACAGCTTGTAATGAAAGTTGTTGGGCTGGGAAATTAAGCATGGAAAGAAAATTCAACCCTTTATACAGAAATCCAAAGGGGTGTCAGAAAATTACTACTTCAAGCTTCACTCCTATAAGGAACTTTTCAACAAATTAGAGAGCAAAAAATTGGAGTCATATTCAAAATTTGAATTGATGCATTTAAAAAATATATGTATATTACAGGGGTTCCTTGAAACAATCATTGACATAATTGATTGTTTACCAAAACAACAACCCGGAAATTTCAACTGCAACACCTAAAAAATGTTTGTGCAGGTCTGTCCAATTCTTTTCATGTTTTAATAACAGAAAAACATAACTGAAAGTTAGTCAGGCTTAGAAATGGTTAATTATGAAGATTATGAAATTGGAGCTTGTAACAAAAAGAGGCATTGTTATTTGTCAACAGCTTCATGGACAGTTGCATACCGGAAGGTATGTACATGTAGGTGTTTTATTATTATTAAGTGATTATCAGTTTAGTTTTGTTGTATTTTCAACCGTGAGGGTATCAAAGTGTGGGAGAGATAAACAGATCAATCAGGGAAAAGAAAAGGAAGGGCATAGCTAAGAAGGAGAGTAATTTGCATATATTTTATAACTTCATAATTGGACAAATTAAATCATAACTGAAAACATGAGCTCCTTGTTAAGCTCAGTTAATTAAGAAGTATATTGATCGAGAGAGAGAGAGAGAGAGAGAGAGAGAGAGAGAGGGAGAGAGGGGGAAGGGGGAAGGGGGAGAGAGGGGAAAGGGGGAGACAAATGAATAGCTGCATTGAGATATGGACAAATCTAACTTTCATTTGTACTCACATTATATGTGATTGCAATTTATAAATGTTATCTCATTCAACGGCACTACACAACCCTGAAATGTAAAACCATCCTCAGTGTATTCTGGTTTATAATATCAAAAATATCATATCACTTTAAAAACTAACCAATTTCCGCTTTCTAAATAAAGAGTGTTAATTATTCAACATTGCAGAGAAAAATCATATCCTGAAACAATTGAACTGGCACACTTTTTTTTATTGACATAGGGACATTTCCAGCCACACACCCTTGCATTTCTTTCTATGAAAAATCAACCACTGGCAAAAAGACTCTTGTGTTTGTATGTTTATATAATAAAAATAAGAGCATAATTTCCTGGTTTCATTTAGGTCATTCTTCATTCACAGAAAGAGATACATAAATGTTATAGTTGGTTATTAAAGAGAAGGCCATGGCATATCCATGAACTCTTTGGCCACTTTTTTTGATAGTTTTTTGTCTAAATTTGGATTTCATTAGATGCCAGTATGAAATAAAAAAGGAATGGCTTATGACCACCACTTCACAAACACATGCCAAATTTATTATATATAATATATAATTTGGATATCATATTAATATACTTAAGTAAGTGATGCTTTGCAAAAAAAACCTTGTGTTTTTTATATTCTGCATTTAAAAGCTTCATACAGACATGGAAATGGGATGCAATGTGAACATTTGTTGTCTACAATTTTTCTTACATCTAATCATTAAATTTAGACTATGGTAGTTTAGTATGGATATCCCTCCATGAATATCAATTATTGGTTATATATATGTAACTTGGCCCTAATATGCATCCATGCTCTTTTCAAGTGTCTTTCATAAGTTGTGTTAAAAGGAACAGAGTTTTTTCATAACCTCGTAGCATGTCATACAGGTACATAGTATGCTTGTATTAATGTCCATTGCACACTATGAGTTAATGCTCTTTTGCTCCTCTGCAGATCGACGCAGTGTGAATGCAAACATTGGTTTTAACGGTGGTAGAGACTCGGACAGACATGCCATTGACACGATGCTCACCACACTAACCAATACAGTAATTAACCTCTTTGTTAAGCACAAATTGGCATGAATGGAACTTCCTGACTTGGAAGTGCACCATGTATATTCATAGTTTCATAAAAAATTATACACTGCTGTATTATGACCAAGCATTCCCTTCAATTTGTTTGGCAGATCATTCATGCGAATGCTCACTGACTGTGCTACGGATGATTTCAAGTTATTTTCTTGAAGTCATCACTGAGCACTATACTCAAATCAGTTCATGGGACTAGGATGAAATATTTCACAACTATAATTTTTGTAATTATCAGTCCTCTATATATCAAAAAGTGAAGAGATATATAATGAATGGAATGATGGAGCAAGTTAGTTCAAGAATATATGTGCAGTCATTCAGACATGTGAAATAAATTCTGCAACAGAAATATGAATATCTTTTCCTTATTATCTGCTTACTTTTGAATAATTTTCATTATAATCCTATTTCCTTCAACTTCTGACCTATATGAAATGAAATTATGCAATCCAACTGTGCAAACAATGTGTCTTATGTTTGTGGTTCATTTAGCATGTATTGTTTTATCCGGGCAATACCAAATAAAATGCCACAAATCATAACATCAGTCACAGAAAACAACTTCCATAAAAATGACCATGTTCCCAATCACGAAGTTCATGTGAACTAGATGGTTAACCACACAAGGATATGTATGTTCAGTCATTGTTTTGAATGTTGTGTAATGTTGAGTATTAGGTAACAAGGTCAAGGTCAGCGGAATACCATATTCACCAGGACACACTAAGACAGACTTTCATGATTCATTATCTAATCAATAATACTGTGAATCATAATCGAATAGTGGAATTGATAATATAGATTTGTCTTTCACTTGAGAGGATATTGAGGGCAGGGTATTTCCCGACATCGCTACCACTGCTGTACTGATGTATATTAAATTGTGCCATCTTTTGGTGAATGGCGTATACTGAGAGCGATTTCTGGTTCCTGTACCCTAGCATCATCACGCTCATGTCATCAGTTGGTGATGCATTGTGGGACATGGCTGTCGACACATCGGGACACTGTGAGCAGCACATGGCAGTATACATAAATCTGAAGTAGTGTCCGCACAATACCTTGCCTTTGAAACAAAACTTACTTATTTCTAAATGCTACCTGGAACATATTTATATTATTTTCCCCATTTATTTTTAAGGTTTAATATTTTTTAAAGTATTAAGGCTCCTTTGATTTAGTAGGCCAACATGATATATGTAGACAACGTAATTACATATTGTAACAAATAGATTTCAGTCAAATGTGGTAAGGAATATCTACAGTTAGGAAAATTTCCTACACATGTAGTTGGATTTTATCTGGTAATGCACTCTAGTTCAAAATAAAAGATTCTAATGCAAGGCTTACCTCAACCATGAATATATCCCCATATTATTTCACCTTACTTCTAATTTACAAAGCTGTAAAAAGCCCAGGAATTATTACAATTCTGATTCAAATAATTTGACTCTAATTCGATGTGAATGAAAATGGATTTGGCCATTGTGGTTAAGCCTCCCAATACAGCATGCACACCTGCTGGGCACCCCATACCAACCATAATTATGACAAGTCTGATTACTATTTAGATCAATTTCTCAGTTTCATTCAGAATTGACCTATACCTAGGAGACTACAAGAAAAAACCTGTAAATCTATTAATTTGTACTCATTGCTTTCGACTTATATGACCTTCATGAAAATCATTTCTCAATTTTATTCAGAATTTACTACTAGGGGAAGCAATGATCAGAAAATAACCAGCCTGTAGAAATTCTGCTCATTGCTTTAGACTTTAATGACCTTCACAAATGCTTCTCCAATTCACCAGCTCAGTACTTTGTAAAATTTGAGATTAGGAAAGACATACAAATGATATCCTTTTGTACTCTCCTGCGCCAATTTCTTTTGTGGGATGAGAAATTACTGTAAGCAAATAATTGTGGCAAAGCCATAGGGGTCATCTTAAAAGGTCTATTGATAGAGACATGTGTCTGAGAGGAGTTAAATAGATGTCTCCACTTCAAGGCAACAATGAGTCTGTTGTACATATGCCATGCAGCCATGGTGTTGGGTGGAAGTGCTTGTGAACTTAGCGGTCATGAAAGAGATCGATAAAAGTGCATATCTATCGCAGAGGGGTCGAAGATGAATAATATATTTGTCATCCTTCGTGTCTGTTGAGAGACGGAGAGACAGAAGGGCGTTATGTGATGTGAGTTCATACGCCCTTCTGGCTGTCAGCAGATGACGGGGCTGGTACAGGCATGCTAGAAGCAAGTCCACAGCCTGGACTGTTTCTGCGTCACGCGCCAATCAGCTGAGAAAATAACACACCCTCAACGCTGAACCGGAGACAGTCCTCGCCACTCATTCTCTACCCCGAGGATTGTTTTGGGGTTCGCGCGATGACTGCAGACACTGCGCTGTGTGTGTGGGTAAGGGAGGAGATGATTGAAATATAAAAAAATATAAAAACGGACAGAATCTGAATCTAATAGTTTGAAGTTTGAGGATTATGGATGTGAGTGTTATATTCTTAATAGTCTTAATTGCTATAAATATTTCTTCTTTCTTTTAGAATTGATAAGTTGTCGGTAATTAAACTTTGATATCTATTAGTAAAACTGACTAATCTAATTGCTTTGAAGAAAAAAACGCATTTACTGTATCAAAGTAGAGCATTTTTTTAATTTACCCCAAGCACATTGAATAATATTAATCAATTGATGAGTTGCATTATGACATCGTCTCTGTTCAAGATGACGCTTTCTACATGTATGTAGCATATCATTTGTTTAGAGCCATGCAGGCATTATAATACCTGCATGTTTTGGGGGGGATATCACTTTGTGGTTCATATCATTATAATCCCAGTAATAATAAAGAAAGATATTGAGCAGCACTCCATCTTGTATATATGACAGAGATATCAAATCAGAGCACAAAGATATATTTCTTGAAAGGTTTGTTTATCCATCTGGGTGTTGAACCCTTCCGGTAAACACTGAGGGGGGGGGGGCACATCCGACCTGTGCCCCCATCCCCTTTAAAAATGCAATCCTGTTTATCTTTGATAGACACAATAAGTTAACCCACCCCTTTCAAAGTTCAGACTCAAATACATCTAAAGAATGTGCAGGATTACCCCTTTTGAATTTTTTTTTTTCCTTTTTGTCTGCAGTTTTATTTTGCATTATTTTGTTGTCACAATGTTGGGGTAATAGTGCCCCCCCCCCCCCCCCTCTTTAAAAAAAAAAAGAAAATCAAGAACCTGCTCCTGTATTAAGATTTATCTTACTTTAGAGGCATGAAGGATGCTCACAAATTCCTCTTTTTGAGATTAAAAACACATAGCTAATATTAGTCCAAGGATTGTAATTAGATAGCATTATGAAAAAAGGAAGAAAGGGACGAAAATGGCTTTTTCTATGAATCTCCAGGTTCCACTAGCTAATTGAGGCTAATGTATCCTTTACATTCTCAAAGGAAGTTAGTATTTGTGAATTTAGTGGCGAAAGAAAAGTGTATTGAGCCTGGGAAGAGGTTATCTAGCTAATTGCGAAAGAGGGAACTGTTTGTCTGTCGGTACTCTGTGAAGTTGAGTTCATCAAACATGTCAATATGCTTTCAGCTGCGTGGCTAATAGCTTGTAAATAGTGTTTGACTTCATGAAGATAGTTATTACTTAGATTTTGATTACACTCATATTGATAAAATTGTTGATCTATTGAGACGCTGTAAAGATCATTCTGGCAAGTGTTGAGGATTAAACATTCAGTTGATATACAACACATGCGATGTTGTTATTGTTTTGAATCTGTAGGAATGAAGTGAAAGGATGAGATTGAAATATCATTTCACAGCTAAAAACTTTAAAAAAAAAAAACTTTATATACCCCCCATGTTTCTTTTTCTTCTATAGTCTTTGTCCTTTTAAAGCTGTATGTGGAGCATGATTTCAATCTCTCAACCCCCCCCCCCCCCCTCTCTCTCTCTCTCTCTCTCTCTCTCTCTCTCCCTCCCTCCCTCTCTCTCTCTTCCTCTCCCTCTTCCCATGTCTCCCTCTCCACCGATTCCATTGCCATTGTCAATGTTCCAGAATAGAATCGAAAGCCTGGCGAATTCATTCATGAATTAATTGGGTAAATAGCCCGGAGAACCCTGCCATTCAACCCTGTAACAGTATCTCCTCTGTGTCTCATTTGAATTGATCAAACTTGAAAAAGCCTCTCTTTCCCCCCCTCTCCCATTTTGCATTCTTCGATTGTGGGGTTTATTTCTAGTCTATTATTAGGATTATAATCGAGGGGTTTGGTTGGAATGAGAGAGAGGGAGAATGTGGCGAATGTAGCTTGGGAACCAAAGAATTTTCCCGCTCCTGGGCTAGATTTTCGTCATGTTCCCTTTTTCTTTAGGAGATGAAGTAAAATGCGATGTAACTCAAACCAATCAGGCAATCACATTATATCTTTTGAGGTATTACATTTCAGAAAATTCTGGATTTCTGAAACTTTGTTGGCTTATTTTTTTCTGTAGATGATGAATGAAAAATGTTATAGGCCTATACTATAGCCCTCCTAAATTTTAGTACCGGTACATATATATCTTACATACACTGTTCATTTAATTGCACTAGACATTTTGTTTGTTTTACAATTTATCCTATACTTCAGCGTTGTTTGTGAATAATTGATTTATTTCTCATCAAATTTTGTATTTATTCATCTTTGGTTTTTATGAAAAGCTTGAACAGCTATTAAAAGTTATCACTTGAAATATCTTAAACTTTCTAATGTAAACTAAAATGAAATAGACCACCCCCCCCCCCCCCACCCTCTTTCAGTGATGAAAGTTCATTTACTATGTATACCTTTATGTCGCTCTGTCTGTTAATTTGTCTGTGTTAAAATGATGAAACCAAATGCTAAGGATTATCGCATGTGTGCGGATGTCGGGCGGAATTACAAACCGCCAACACGCATGTAGCTTCCTTCCTGTAATGATATCAATCTAAGAGTTAATGATCACTTTGGTAACGTGGAAACCTACATGTATGTCAATGTCATAGAGGAATTCAAGCAAAGCTGCATGGAACTGGCCTGTATAATGTATACAAATATACATGCTAATTCATTCTTGTTTTACTTCTCTGACTCAACTTGATATCAGTGTGTATATAGGTTTTTTGAAATAAGAAAGTTCAAAAGAAGAAAATTTAGTTAGTGTTTATCAGTGCACAAAATATCATACATCATGTCGACAAACTGTTTAAAATGACAAGTTACTTCACTGTATTTTTCATTCTTTCCAGATTGAAATTTCACAAAAAGTTGAATGTGTCATAAAAATTTGAAATGTAAATATTTTGATAATTTTTTGTCCACATAAAGCCATAAAGAGGGAAAAAGATTAGATAATCAGCGATCCATGTAGATCCTGAAATAACTAATGTTGCCAAGGGCAACATAAACTAGTTTTATTCACTACGGTTGTACCATCAATCATTTTTTTTATAATTCCAGAAGAGTGAGTCCAAGTGCTATAAATCATGTCAAATTACACATTCTTTGATTTTCATCTGTTATTTATCATTTAAATTCATTACTTTTGTTAGATATTTTGACATGAGGCCCTTTCTGTTTGTAAAACAAAATATGGGGGGGGGGGTGCTTAGTGACGTAGTAAGTTATGACTTGCAGGGGTCCGTGGAAAAATGTTTTTGCACAAAGGATTTGAGACCTTGACAGAGGATCATAAATCACGCTTGGTTTTCCTGGAGGCTTAAATGTTTGGTATTTCTGGATCATCCCTTGAATTCAAATTTCGCCCATTTTTTTTTTGTTGGGGGGAGGGGGGAGACGGAAAGATTTGAAAAGCATTAGGAAATAAGAAATGCCTGTGTCCTAGGGGGAGTATGCAAAAGAATGTGACTTATGACCCGTAATGTGGAGACTTTTTAAGAGGATAAAAGAATAATTGGAAAGGGGTATGGATAGAGAGGGGAACATGGAAAACAAGAAGGAAAAGAACCATAGCGGATACTAGAGGGGGAGGATTGAGAGGGAGAGACAGAGAGAGGGGGAGAGAGAGAGAGAGAGAAAGAAAGACAGAGAGAGGGGGAGAGAAAGAAGGAGATCAGACCAAATGTATGAGATGGGGTATAGGAAGACAGATAAGGAAAGAAGGTAGAACAGAAGAAAGGCCTTAGAAGAAAGTACACATCCTGTAGCTGAATAACCCAAATGCTATGCGTTCCGCCTCCACCATTGATCTTGAACCGGGTCCAAAAGAAAGCTTGCCATCAACAACAAAAAAAGAGAAAGATGATTGGGTAACAGCTGATAAGAGACCAATCATTGGACCGGGTGGAATAATGTTTATTTGTGTCGAGTTTGGTGACCGGTTTCCTGGTAGATCGTAGGAGGACATCCAGTATGACTGTGACACATCCTTTCTGGGCCATCGTCCTGTGCCTAGCTGTGCCGTTGTTGTCTTTCGTCTTTCCCTATTGTCTGTCATTTGATCACCAGCTTGTGAAATTGAGTCTACCTACCTCTTTGTGATTGACGATCATTTGTGGTCTGGTTCATGGATTTCATGTCAACAGTGGGAAGTTATATGTGACGTAGAAAAATGGATTTCAGAGCTTCTGAAGTTTAGGATTTCTTCTAAACCAGAAAGCGACTTCATAGATTGATCGTGGCACATCCTTCCGTTTTCCATATTTTGTCAAAATATTTCTTAGTCGGATGTAAGCTCGAGTGTTGTTTAGATGGGAAAGCATTGTTGTTCTTTGCCATTTTGAGTTGTGAAGCCAAGTCAGGAACATAATGTTACGAGCCAAGTTTCCAGGATTGTAAGTTTGTAACACAGCTGCGTTGTATTATGGAGAAGGAAGTCATCAGTTTCTGTTTCTAAAGGATACATCAAAGTTGACACATATAACTTGAAAAGAGGAAAAGTGGCATCTTACACACTACTATATTTTTGTTTATGCATGCGTTTCTCCTGATTTCAACATATTGGAGGATTACTTCAACGTGAATTAGGCCTCTTTTTGTGGGATTCTAACTCAAAAAGGAAGTGTTCTACTTCTTGGAAAGTCTTTGGGAATCCCAACGCCTCGGACTTTGACTCTTAATTATCTGGAATATTCAACGATATAATAAATTGTTCCTCTCCGATGGGCAGAACTGCAATAAAAAGTGCTAATCGGTTCTTGACGGTTGCCTGTTCATTTTCCAGCTATTGATGAGCAGATTGTTTTGCTTTCATCTTTGTGCGACAGTCGTGCAGCGGATCATTTATGTACTAGTACACATGAATACTCGGATCAGTTGATATATGCAGTCACATATGACATGTTTTGAAGTTTGAGACTGTATGCCTTTATCTTCACATTGGATATGGATGATACACAAACTAGAACCAGTGCTACTACATTACCACCAACAAGAAGAAGAAGAAGAAGCATGCCCGAATCTGCTGCTATGCCAGTCATTTGTGGCTTTTATTATCACGAGGAGGCAAAAGAGGTATGGAACAGAGCCGATTACTTTCGTTTGGATAGATTTACAAATATAAATTCAATATCTTAATGACTTACAACCCAAACCAAAAAAATTAAAAAATGAAAGTGCTAACTGGTGTAACAGGATCTTATAATAAGTACAGCAGTGGTCATTTGTTTCCTCCTTTAAAAAAAAAACTTATCTAGAATTGATTAATAGTCTTTATTGTGATGAGGAAATGATTTCAAAAGATTAAACAATGATCCACATTAGACTACCTTTAGAATGTATTTGTGACAAACCAACACTGAATTTTTTTCCTGTATATTTACTCAGGTATTATCAGAACCAGCAATGCTTCATAAAATTTGAGAGTGGGTTCCATATGACCCCATCAAAATATCCAACATTTTTCACCGACAATCGCTTACCAGAAATGTATTCACAGCTGGAGGGGGGGGGGGGGGATTTAAATAATTAATTTTTACAGCATTGGACGTGTGATACGTGTGGAATCAAAAGTTTACACTTAAGGTTGTAAGAGCAGCAATTGAAATATTTTTTTGATGGTTTCTGCAATGGACCTTTGAGCATTTACGATTCACTTTTAATTCTACACGTATCGCACATCTGAATAGTCATCGACATTCATTAAACCAGAAAAGCATTCACAGTTCTAGGGGGGATTTTAATAATTAATTTTTGACAGCATTCAGACGTGCGATACGTGTAGAATCTAAAGTTTACACTGGGGATTTATAAGCACAGCAATTGGAATATCTTTGAATGGTTTCTGCCATGAATGGACCTTTGAGCATTTACTATTTACTCTTACTCATCGCTCAAGTCATGTGCAGACATTCTTGAAATGGTTTCGGGGAAATCAAAGTTTGGGTTATCGGACTGTGTCTGTGGCAACCGTCAATGAAATTGTAATCGACCGGGGAAACTGATTGCTGTTATCAATGTTAGTTCAAGGATGAAGTCTTTGGAGTGAGGTTATTTTCACTTTGGCAATTGTATGTATGTATTGTAACTATGATTACAACTGTTTTCTTATTTTTCTGTTTTCTTCAAATTTGAATTTGACATTTCTTTATCTGTGTGCAAATGATGATATTAGATAAAGTATGGCTGAATCATTTTTTGTTTCAGGGGTATGAAATGCAAATCTATTTCTTGTAGATCAAATATTTTTAGACATTAGTCTTGCCTGCAAGCACAGACTCTAATTTTTTACACCTCACCTCAATTCCTACAGCCTTGAGCAGAGCCTATAGGTATCTGACAGTTTCTGGCTGATTGCGCTTCAGGAGCGGCTCAAGTACAGAGCCTACTGTAGTCTCATAGTGCAGACACAGTTTTGTACAACAACCGATAAGGGTTTGTGCCTGCATGCATACTAACATTAGTCTAAGAGCTTGCATGTTTTTTTTGTGTGGTTGTTGTGGATGTTCCTGTGATGAGCCGGCGGCCTGGTCAAAGACGAGGTTATCGTTAATTAAGAGATAACGACCCTACGGCCAGCCGGACGAGTCTAGAGGTTAATGAAGGCGCTATCTTACCAGGAATGAAGGAGATATGGTCTGTTTGGAGCCAGAAGGGCTTTAAGTCTGTGTTCAAGTATATAGGTTAACACTATCTTAGCTTCAAGTACATGTAGATGACATCATCTGTGTATAGCGGCTGTAGCCAGAAGGGCGTTAAATCACACTCTCTTACACAGAGTTAATTCCCTTCTGGCTCAAAACAGAAGATATCATCTGTTTGGAACCAGAAGGCTGTTACTCTGTGTTAAATGGTTTGAACTAATGCTTTTCTCGCTCCGATTAGATGATATAATCTGAATGTAGCAGCTGTAGCCAGAATGGCGTTAAAAAGCTGTGAATTCATGAACTTTCTTACACAGAGTTAATGGCCTTCTCGCTCCAAATAGATGATGCCATCCGTTTGAAGTCTAAAGGCTGTTAATCTGTGCAAGAAAGTATGAGTTAATGCCCTTCTGGCTCCAAACAGATATCAGGATGTGTAATAACTCCTTGGTAAGACGAAAGCATTATGACATCAGAAGTTGTCCTAATTTGGGTAGATATTGTCTTGGGCTGTTGTTATCTCCGTAGGGACTGGTAGGTAGAATGTTAGGGTTTCCTCTCACAAAACCACAAGATTGTAGTGGCTTCCTTGCAGCATTGTTGATGTATGGGGATGAGTTCACACAGAAATTAATTCTCTTTTCATAATATTTTTACAGATTGCTTCTTGTTTTTGATGGTTTCTTATTTATGATTATTTTTTTAAATTGATGTCCATAGCCATGGATCTTTCCTTGTTTAACAAGGTGTTAAATTTTGTCTTTATTAAACTCAAACATGATTTTTCTCTCTTTCATACAAATGGCTATTCCATATTTATCACATTTATTGGATGTTGTGTTCATGTGAGTGTCCAAACCATTTGGTTTCCATGTGTATAACTAAACTGGATGAACACCATAACAAATATGTATTAACAGTTGTGAACACTGTTGCAATTTGCACCATGTTTGTGCATTTTCTGATAAATACACATACCTTTAAAATACATTATACTGCAAATAAAGAAAGAATGTACTATTTGTTGGTTACATTCTTGTGTTTAATTTCAAATTTTAAATCAATATGAACGGCATGTCACCTAGTGTCACCAACTCACCACAAACCCAAAATGACATGTTTGCCTAAAATTGATGTATGTTTGTGTATTAAATGAGCTAGAATATTTGAATCAGTACTGAATGCAGTACTTCCATATCATATCCCTTTCTCAAACTAGACCTACAGACTAAAAAGTTTCATTTGCTACATTTGAAAAGTTATGGACAGAGTAAACAGGCTCCTCATTTTGTATTTCTGTTCACATCAAGATGTTGTTAACTTCAATTCTTTCGTCCCATTTTTCAAAAGCCTTTCCACATAAAAAAACAAAATCATTTAAAGATCCTTCTGGGAATTGCTGTGTAAATTGAGGCCTGCTTCCTCCTGCGTTCATTCTTTATTTTCGGCGTTGGTTTGTTGATCGTCAGGAGATACTTTTCGGTGACAACGATGGTGAACTTAAGACACTTCCTGGTTGTATTATTAACCACGGTGATGGCACGACAAGAAAGTTTGTCCAAACGTCCCAAGGAGCTGCGTGTTTGCGTCACAGGAAGGCGAGCGTAGAGATGTTGCGGCGATAGCCGGTGCGCAGCGCGATTTCTCGGACATTGAGGATACAGGGTCTAATGTGCTGACGGCATACTAACGTGATTCAGCTATCTATCGTGTGTAACAGTCGCTTGAGGTGCATTCAGGTCATGACAGTTGTTGTTGGATTAAGGCTATGATGTATGGATAATAAAGAAATAAATAGGGAGATAGGGAAGGGGATAGAGGAAAGATAAATTGAAAAGTAGGTAAAAGAGTAGAAAAAGAATGGTGAGGTTATTAGGGAGAGAGGGAGAAACAGAGAGAGAAACAGACTAACAAACGGCAGGGGAATTAGAAAGAGAGGGAGAGTCAGAGGCAGACAGACAGACAGACATAAATATACAGAGAGAGAGAGAGAGAGAGAGAGAGGGTGGGGTGCAAACTACTGTTGCATTACCAGAAACCTTTTGCAAATTGAAACTCTCACAAGATATTAAGAATGACCATTTTCATGATGAGAATCTTTCAAAAATTGCAAAATTTAAGCGTTGTGTCAATTATGATTAAATCATTTCATGCATCTGAATCACTTTCAATGTGTGCAAACATTTCAAGAACTCAAAAGTTTCTAGATTTACAATGTATATATGTCTTGTATGCAGATATTGGTTGATGCAGATTTGTAAATCGCCCTTTTGGATCTCGACCAAAAAAAAGTTTGCCAGTGGGTAGTGATTCACATTTTACTTGTCACTCAAATTGTCAACATTAATTTATCAATCGAGCAGATGAGATTGACGAAATTGAATTTTACAGGGAGGAAATGTTTGAGAACTACCTTTTCTGTGAAAGATAAAGTCACTTTTTGTTGAACTTTTCACTCTCAGTTTAAGAACCAGTGACTTGTCAGACACTTTTTGGTTTTGTTTGTGCTAGCCAGCACTTTCTGTTTATTCACCTCAAACATGCAAGAAACATGCGAGACAAACTTGTTGATGTTTTGCCCCAAACAGTTAGTTGTCAGGCAACCTCAGGCAATTAATAGATTTTATATGTGCATCATCATCACCAGGTCTTCGCCTTGACTGACGATGAGAACTTTCGCTCGTGAATGTCACCCAATTTGTTGCGGATGTTACGCCTGCCTGTTCTGTGTTCATACCTGCTTACACCCACATTGGAGGGGGGGGGGGACTGATTGAGGTAGCAGCTACGTTGAACGATTTCCTTCAGAAAAGACATGCCCTTTTCAGGTTGCTTTTAGCTATTTGACAGTGGGTGAGAGAAAATGAGGGATGGATCACGGGGGCTCTGGATCAAAGGACAGCCAAACTTTCACAATGTCTTGAGAGTTGAGACATCAAATAGAAAGAAAGAGGGCGACAAAGAGAGAGGATGAAAAGAAGAGGAGTAGAAGCAAGGACAGACGAAGAGACAGGCAGAGAGAAAACAAGAAAGTGTTAGATATGTGAAGGATATTTGAATGAATAACCAGATTAGTAGCTTTTAGAAATTACATCAATAAATTGGTTTGTATGAAAGGAGGACAAAATCTGTCGTTTAGGATTGGAGGATTTAATGTAGGATTTTCATTTAGGATGAAAAGGAAGAAAGATGACATGGCAATCAGTAAAGTTGTTGACTGCAAAGTGTAAATTGACAATGTTGAAGTAGTAATAGGGATTAGAAGAATAATATTAGCATAATCTTGTAGAGCGATTTAGAAGGAAAAGAGGAGAGGATAGAAAGATAGAGAGAGAAAGAGAGCGATATTTGTGACGTCAGATTCTCAAGAATGACCTAGGGTAAGGGGAAGAAGATCTAAATCTTTCTCGTTTGGTTTGAGTTAGACCTTTTTAAGGAACTCCTGATAACAATCAAATATTGCCTAAACGAGTTAGAATGAAGGATTTGTCGTTAAGTGACGGCGATAGGATGTACTTCGTTTCGAGAGTCTGTGTTTGCGTGTAGGTCGGCACACATTGCGTAATGTACGGCTGTCTGTGTGTATTTGTGCTCGAGCTCTGTGACAGTTCATGTACAGTGTGTGCGTTTGTCTTTGGACAGTGAACTCGATCGCTCTCCGCCCTGACGTATAAATATGAAGCTCCTGTCTTGCGGTTGGCACAAGTTTTGCCTGTTGACATCTCTCCGTTTGCGGGACAAACAGGAGATATTTGGAACAGAGTCAAGCAAGTGTTACTAGCAGGTGCCTATCTTGTGCGAGGATTGTCTAAGAGCTGATGAAGGTGGTTGGAGTGATTCCAGATACCTCTGTCATCTTCTCAGGGTGCAATTTGTTTTCGGAAGAGGTGTTGCTGTTCTCTTTTAGATAATTTACTCCTGCTGTGCAGGACTGCATCTTGGTATCACAATGGTTCATCACGGAACTCGTTTTGTTTACTATATTCGGGATATTTATGCACATGTGGTGAGTTGATCGATGCCTTATTTCTGCCTAGAATCAATATCATTGGTTAAGAAGTGCAAAGTCTAGAATATGAGGACTTGGTGGTTTTGTGTCTCTGGCTAGTGGTAGGATAATTGATTTAATTGTGGTCTCAAACTGAAAGAAAGTTTATTTTCTCTGTTTAATTTGTTGTTTGAGAATCTCATTTTAATCAGACATAGCCAAGATGTGGCTTCATTAAATGTTACTACTTTTCTTATTCTTTCATGGGGGGGGGGGGGGTAAATGAATCACATTTTATGTTTTTATAGAAATGTGGTCCAACCTAAAATAGTTTTAGAGGTTAGGAAGTACAGTTTCCTAGAAATGTTGATCACCCCTAACTGGAAAGTATATGAATGTTTGTTTGAACTTCTTCTATTTCTTGGCTCTGAATGAGTTCTCAGCCCATTCAGAACTTGTTTGATTTTATTTTGCAGCAATTTTTCCAAACAGGTGTGTTGTCTTTTTCCATTCATGTGTAAATTTATATTCTCCATTGAATTTAGGTAATCTGATTTCCACAAAATGTGGTAATTGCCAATTTATTAGATCTGTATGTATTCACCTGAAATCTAGATGGTAAACATGAGGGTGGCATACCAAAGCATAGCATCGATCTCCAAGAGGTCGACGTACATGTACGTCAAGCAGTGATGACAATCACCAACTTGGCAGAACAAATAGAATCAGTAAATTCTGACAAATTTACAAATCACATCATCTATCCAGTTGTATAAGAGGTGGTTTTTCCAAGAAAGTAAACGTGATCTATTCTTCTGTTAAAATGTTTTGACGTCTCCCCTCGAATCCATGCTATTTATATATCCATTCAATACTTGCGGTTAAGGTGTGCTTAGCAGGTTGCTAAGGACATCTACAAGCAGCTTTCCAAATGTTTATTTGTATCCTACCGAGTCTGTGTTGCATTGTTTAATAATTTCTTGTTTTGGTCTTGTAGATTGAGCATGGTATGAGATAATTTGTTTTTCTGATTTTGTAGAGTTGAAAGACCTACTTGTTGAGCCAGTGTGGGTGTTGTTATTCTCTTGAAGTGGAAGTGGTCTGGAGATAAACTCTGAGGATCTTATAATCGTAGAAACCTGAGTGGGTAGATTGATTGTATTGTTCTCCTACTGATTCAAAACAATCTTCAGATGACTTTGAGTAGATTTCCATTCATGTAGAGTGATGAACTGCTTTGTCACTTAGAGATAAAACTCACTTAGTTACTATTCCAAATAAGTTTGCCTCCTTTGTTTTTGTTTATCTTTATCTTATGAGACTTTACAGAAATCTACAGAAAGAACATTTACATGTAGATGTCAAAACCTTGAATTGAATCATTTGAAAATTAGCATAATTCCTTGATATTTAAAAATCTTACTTGACATATGAAATTAGATTTGGACTGTCAGCCCCAATTTCCTTGACAGAATGTATATAACGAGGGATATAATGCTTGGTCATCTGTATAGATATTACACACTTAGTTAGTATTCCACATCAACTTGTATTATTTTCACCTGACGTGACTTATCTTTTATATGTTTAATCTGTTGTACACATGATCCACACCCTACTGTTTGCTCATCCTGACTTTGGTGAATTTTTTGCTTCACAAAACAAACAATAAAGATAACCGAGCAAATGTCATAGCAAATCTGTTGACAAACAAAAATGCAGAGTTGTCTCTACAAAGTTGTTTCAACGCACCAAATAATTATTTTACAGCTTTTTACAGCACAAGAAGAAGTAAATACTTTCATATCAAAATGGAAAAAGAGGTTATTTGATGTAAACTTTGTCAAAGTAAACAACTCTACATTGTTAGCATGATTGATAGAGCAAAATACATTTCATATAGAGCACTGTGAATATTCAATAACAAAATTATCTTTTGAAAGCCTTGTATGAAGCTACTTTACATTTGGACAAATTGATCTCTCTCGGTAATATGAAGGCATCAAGTTTTTGCACTCAACTTTTATTTGCTCAAAGCCAGAATGTCGTTGACTGTACAAAAACGATATGACTAAACGTCTTTCTTGCTCGCAATAGATGTGATATGGAAGTTCCTGCTTAATGTACGGCCTATTGAAGAGTTATGAATGTGGCCTTGTGGGAATGTCAATTTCAGTGCAGTCGGCAATATTCATATGGAGATGGCGCAGACAAAAAGTCTCTTGCCCGATTGCAGCATCATTCCTCATTTTATAAATCCCCCTATAGTTCCTCCAAAGATTGCCTCATCGAGAGCTCTTTCCCCTCTTTTTCTCATATTGGTCCCCATTTACCCTGTCAGATACAATGCAGCTGAAAAGCAATTTCATTTTCTTCTCTCTGCAAATTCATGAAAATTTCAGCACTCTCAATGTTTCTTTTGTTTGGTTTGGTAGGAAAGATAATAGGATGGAGTGACATTAAATAGATTACACTTTTTTGTGTTTGTGAGAAATGAATTAAGATTTATGTAAAGAAAGGAAAATAAATAATTATTAATTTTCAATATTGAATGCAGAAGAGAGAGAAAACAAGTGAGAGAGATAGAAGGGATAGAAATAGAAGAAGAGGAACAGAGAGAGGGAGAGAGAGTAAGCTAAACGCATTTGCAATGAAAGTAATAAAATTCTCTTGATGTATTATTTTTGTCTACTATCAAATATTCTGATATGGATTGATTACTGAAATGTCAGTGGTAATTCATTTTATCAAAAATGTAAATCCTAACTTTTTGTTATTCTGAAAGAAAAAGTATAGTGCAATGTTTTTGCCATGCAATATTTTAGGCATATTTCAATATATTATGTTGTATTCAGATCTAAATATTAATTTGTTATATTCTTTTTTATCTTATAGCATGTACTTGCCAAGGCTCTGTACGACAACACTGCGGAAGCTCCCGATGAGCTTGCATTCCGCAAGGGGGACATCGTGACCGTTCTGGAGCAGAACACCGGTGGTCTGGAGGGGTGGTGGCTATGCTCCCTCAATGGACGACAGGGCATCGCCCCCGGCAACCGTCTCAAGCTCCTGGCGGGCATCTACGAGAGCCCCAACCATCCCATTACCAATACATCTCCTCACAAGGTATGTTGAAGTTTCTGACCGTATGTGAACGGAATATTGTTTGGAAGTATGAAAGGATGTGAAGTGATAGTGGGTTTTTAGGCTGATGGTGAGATACAGAAAGGAAAGACTTGAATAAAATTAAAGGTTTTAGACTTTTGGAGTATCTGTGATATGTTGCAGATTGATGGCTGCCCTTGATTGGTTTGGTTTGATGGTTTGTTTTACCTGAACGCTAAGGAAGCAAGCGTATGCTTGTATTGTAAGCAACCAAGGGACCGACGGCTTTATAAGTCCTTTCCGCGGATGAGAGATAGGTGTACATGAAACACGATCAGTGATCACGAAGGCTTTCAAGAAATCAACTGAACGGCCAATTTCAATACCCTATTGTTTTGCCCATTGTCAATCAAACTCGTGTTTAGATTATGTAATATGTCACTGTCATGTTAGCACATTTCTATAGGCGACACACTATGCTATCATTTTTTTTAAAAGTCATTCTGAGTGTGTTATAACATGTAGTAGGTCCATAGTTATAAACACCTTTTCAAAGTTCTGAAGTACTGCAGATATAGTTTATCAGAGGTCCACTACACACATTCTTATTCCTCTTAAGTCTTTATCTGTGCTATTGAATTTCTTCCTAGTAACATATACTGCCTGGACACATGGAACTTGTAGAGACTTTTTTTTTCAGCATCAAAATTTAATTCTATGTTTTTGTTCATTACTCCCTTATTAAATGTTTTATGTGATTTTGATTAGAAATGTTCAAATGACAACCTTGGATAAACATTAGTGGGAGTTTAGGGTCGTTAGAGCTGGAATTTACAGATTTTATGTCCTTGCAGGAGATTAACATTGCCAACCCACAGAGGATTACTGTTAAAATTTTACTCATACGATTCAAAATTGGATGTTTGATAACTTCCCTATTACTCATGTACGAATTTAGCTTGAGATCTCAATTTATTATTGAGCTATAGGAGGGGTATAGGAGGGGTGTAGGAGTTGAATTAGGATTATTGATGGAACGAGAGAAGGATTTAAGAGCGTGACTACGCGTCAGCTGTAGAATTATGGAATGAGATGTTAATCCCGGCTTTCGTCATCATATTTCCAAATGACGTGGAAGAAGCGGGGGAAATCTCCTGGTTTACGATTCATGCAATCTGGGATTTCATTTAAAGAAACGATGGTTTCCTACGATAGCAGGTGTGTGCGTGTGAGGCTTACCTCTGTCAAGGTGCAAAGGGACAACAACTGGGGAGTGAAGACGTGACCTGTTTTACCTCCGTTGCTTAGCAACTCGGAGGTAGTGATGGATGGGAGGAGTTAGAGCCTTGGTGCTGTAATGAAATCATCTCTGCACTTGCTACAATGGCCCTTGAGAATTTAGCGACCAAGCCAAATATTATCTTTGGGTGTTGAGAAGTGTGATAGATCATTGAGCTAGGGTGTGTATAAATAGGCTTTACTGTAATATGAAAGGAAATGGGATAGTAGGATTATTGGAGTCTCATTTAACAATTTTACATGTTCAATATGCCCTGGTACTAGTCTTCTGAAATTTCATGTCGGCTTAAGATATTTATTTGATTATTAGCATTGTTTTGAGACACCATTAATTTTGGGTAATTATATTTATTACCATCATAGTTGAAAATTGTGTAATCTTCATAAAAATGCATTAAAGCTGATATTTTTCATTATTTAAGGAAAATAAAAACCAGAAACTTGAGTGGCTATTTTACTATTAAGCTTATGACTCATATTCACATGAGCTATTTAGTACTCATACAAGAAATTGAATTCCATGTGACTCTATGGCAGTCTATGCTCATATCTCTTATAAAATGTGGTTGTGTTGTAAGGTCTTGGATTGTATATCATGTCAAATCATGCTTTGTGATAAATTTAGCAGCTTTTCAAAAATAGAACAGAGAATCAAGCAACTCAGATCTGATTTTCATAACTTAGTTTGAACTAAGCCCAAGCAACACACCTTGTCATTCAAGTTTCAAAATATGCTATGTCATGACAGGAGAGAAAAATGAGTCACATGGTCTGTCATGTTTCGAAAGAAATAGCGTTCACATGGTATACCATGTGCTTATGACTGGTAGAATAGTAATCCAATGCCGTCATTTTGTTGTTATTCATATTCAGCTATATTTTTTTCTCCATAAATTAGAGAATACAAGTCTGTGAATGTCTTTAATCCAAATTTAAGTATCCAATATGAAAAACATTATATATTTATATCTTTTTCCCTCAAAAGTTTGGTCCAGTCAGAATGAAAGATAAATTATTTTATTTTGATTTCACCCCTTGCTGCAAATGTCTCACAGAACCTCCCATAAAATGATTATTCATATTAAGGCTCTAGTAAGTCCCAATTTTAATTTGAATATTTCAGTCATACAAGCAGGTTAAAATAGCAATTTTAAATTCTGAATTTACAAGAAGTCATAGTTAGATCAGTAGTATTCCCAGATTTTTGACATGCTGATTTCTTCAGGGAGGATATTGTGAAAAGTACAAGTATCAAACTCTCTAGGCCTTATTATTGATATTAAAAGGCTCTAGTAAGTCCCAATTTCAATTTTAATTTGAATATTTCAGTCATGCAAGCAGGTTAAAATTGCAATTTTAAATCCTGAATTTACTAGAAGTCATACTTAGATCAGTAGTATTCCCAGATTTTTGACATGCTGATTTCTTCAGGGAGGATATTGTGAAAAGTAAATGTATCAAACTCGCTAGGCCTTGGGACATGCTATGTTAGATCTTAAAAGTGTTTCTCACCAAACGCTTGCAACCTCCTGCGAAAAATTATCATCATACTTCAACTGCTAAATGACAAAACAGCTCTATAAGCTCAAGTATCTCCCTTTTCCCTCCCTCAAATTTTGGTCACGTTCTTCTCGCAGCGTTTAACTTTGCTGAACTTTTGAGGCGACCTTGAATGCTAATGAGCCTAAGCTGGTTCGCTGTCACTCCACGGCTTAATACCGTGCAGGACTAGAGAGTCGATCGGTCCCAACCTGTCGTTTGCATGTTCATTAACAACGACATGATAGCTTTACCACCATCTGATCATACATCATCGAGAGTGCGTGGGACCAATAAAGGCCATTTTGTCCTCTCAATTAGAAACATGCTTCCTTTTCAAGACCTAATTTGTCAGGAGTTATATGATGCTGATCTATCTAAAGCATGTCTTTTCCCTCTTAAATGCACTTTTCTTTTAATAAAGAGAATTAATAAGGAAAGAAAAGGACATTTTATAATGGCTATTGATTCTGGGGAAGACAGATGAATTATTCTGTTCTGGATTATACTTTTATTCACAGTCGTCATACACTGACACTTTATTACCTGAATTTTCATTGCAAATATTTAGTATGAAACTATATTTATTTCCATCGTCATTGTAAAAATAATCTTAAACAATATTCATCCAGATTGAAGATTGGTTTCCTATGTAATCAAATAACCAGAATTTCTGATAAAACTAATCACCACCAGGTGTTGTGTGGTTTAAAATGTGATTATGGTTGAGAATTCAATTTCAGTTCAGATTTTACAAACTATAAACCCTTGATTTCAATTTGATTATTTCCTATTAATGAGAGTCAGAGATGAAAACGTTTATGGAAGGTCACAGAAGCAGAAACATAAAGAGAGACGGAAAGGGGAGAGAGTAAAAACAGTATAGACAAAGAGATAGAAGGATGGGTAGAGAGTTAGGGAGAGAGAAGGAGAAGGAAATGGATATAGAGTAAGTGAGAAAGATAACAGAGAGTTAGAGAAAGGAAGAGATATAGGTCGAAAGAAGAAAATGGGGAAAGGGAAAGAAAGATGAAAATATGGGTGGAAAAGAAGAAGAGACACAGAGAGAAAGAGAAGAGGGAGAAAGAGAGAAAGAGAGTAAGGGAAAAAAGAGATCAGATAAGTAGAGAGAGGAAGAGGAATGGGGAGAGGGATAGAAAGATAACAAGATGAGTAAAGAAAAGAGAGAGAAAGTGAGAGTGGGTGATATATAGAATGTTAATGAACACTGATAACATCAGGAGTAGATCTGAACATACACAGATGGAACACCACTACATTCTTCACATACAATTGAATTGAAAATGAAAGTGGCACATTGCGATCAGAAAATAGGTTATCCGGGATTTACTTTGCTTTCAAAGATATTGAATCCAAATCCTCCTCCATGCAGGCATGTATTCTATTGAGAGCAAAAAGGGTATTAACTCTGTATTAAGGAATATGAGGTTATTATCTTTCTGGCTCCAAACGGACAAAGTCATCTGGTGGGATTCAGAAGGGTATAATCAACTCTAGGCAAAGTGGTATATGAGCTAACCCCCTTCTTGTTCCCAGCCAAAGATTTAGCAAAACCCTCAATACAACCCACTTCATGAGGCTGCATTCATGTAATGTACAAATGTACATATCCATGTAGATTCCATTGGAATGCTAGAAATACAATCTGTACATACATGTTTGAGGAATGTGCATTGTGCAATAAATACATGTGGGTATATGGGAAAAGTAGCTCATCTCTCACGGTGAGTTCCCATTTAGCAAAGTGCATGGATTTACTCCTATTGAACCAAATGCATTAGGACTGGTCTCTATTAGGGAAGAGTCTTGTATGTCATTCTAGATGGCGGGTATGGTTTCCCCTCCGAATATCTGAAGAGTATCGATGTTCAGTTTGGGGTCAGTCAGAGTCTAGACAGTTTCCCATCACTTACTATGTCCTACATCTTGTTCCATATCGCTACAGTTGAAAAGATGAGAAAAACATTGTTTGGAAATACTATTTTGTAAACTGAGAAAGGTTGCTGTTATCTATAACCAAAGTTTAACAGTTTTAAGTGCCTCTATGTGCCATTAATTATCTTCCTTTATTATACTTGACTTTGGTTCATTTTTTCTCATCTGTATAATTATCTGTAATTAAAAGGTGGATTTGATAAGAAAAGACATTTATAATCTTATTTATCCTCAAATATAAGAACATTATTTAAAGATCATTTATAGATTAACCTAACATTTAAAGGTATGTTTTGTACATTACTGCCTTTAGCCTTTTAGTAACATGTACAAGTGTTACTGGTAGACAATTTTTAGAAGTTGAATTTTGAGAACCTTTAATTTCAAGAAGTTCAACTTTCAGAAGTTTAGAGTTCATTTGTTCATCCAAGTTCAGCTGTGTTTAGCATGCTTCAAGCTTTGATCACTAAACCATTCAAAGTCTGGCTGGCTACAAAATTTGATGCTGAA
This sequence comes from Strongylocentrotus droebachiensis, assembly GCA_035222895.1. Lineage (NCBI taxonomy): Eukaryota > Metazoa > Echinodermata > Echinoidea > Camarodonta > Strongylocentrotidae > Strongylocentrotus > Strongylocentrotus droebachiensis. The sequence goes on from JAVYIG010006800.1 coordinate 23,689, forward strand.
TGTTCAAAAATATATACGGAGGGGCAGAGAAACAGGTGCATAACTTAACCCAGAATTTTCACAGAGAAAATTCTTTGGAATTATGTGAACAGTCTGGGAAGATTCATCAAGGCTTAAGGACAGATATGATGTATGATGTTTGATGTGAGGGCTTGAGACGTTGGATGACCTTCTAGTTAGAATAGAGGAAAGTATGGATGAAATGCCTTTCCCTCCAACTTGGAGGATCATGGAGATGTGATTCCCCAAAATACAGTTATTGACAAGCTTTGTGCGAAATATGGCATCTTTTTCTACTATGTATGATAATGTATAGCCTTGACATTATTTTATTTTAAAGGCATGTCTTGGCTGATGGAATCTACATGTAGAAGGGTATTAAGTTGAATATTAATTTATGCAGAATCAAAACGTTTCTGGCTCTCAGTCGATGGTGCTGAAATGAGCCGAACTGGTAAATTTTCACCTACTTTCATAGAGACAAGAATTGAATTTTAGCATGTGAGATGTTCCCTTTGTAATCATTTTCCTGAATATTGATAATCTGTAAATATGTCATAATAGAATAGACTTGTAAAAATGTCATTTCTTAAGACTGAATTTTATAGATAGAAGTTAGAGAAGAGTTTCCAAAGTTGTTACTCATGATACTGTTGTAAATGAAATGTTAGACTCTGAAAAAATATCACACTTTGAACTTCATTCCATGCTAAATGTGGATAACAAATCTGAAAAGTATCCTAAAATTGCAGAATCCGGGGGTGAATCATTTGATTAATTTAGGTCTGGAGAAGATTTCATCTAAGATTAAAACGGGAAGTCTGAATATTTCATACGTTTGTGCGGATAGAGATAAGCTTTCATCTTTGATTCTCAAATTCATTCCAGTTTTAAAAACAGGAAAACCTCTGATTTTTTTACCCACTCAGATGACGTGCTAGATGTCAGGAGAAATTATTACCAAATTATTTTTCCCACCTTCAACCACTTCTTCAATTGGGAAATAATTAATTGACAGGTGCAAGGAGTTATAGGTTTTTTTAGAAGATAAATTGGCAAAAGTGCATGATTGCTTAGCTTTATTTTTAGTGAGTTTTTTTATTTTAGTAAAGGGTTAGGCTCTTAACTTAGACAGAATATAGAAAAGAGATGGGAGTCTTTGGAAGTTGTTTTTTAAACCAAAGCTCAACACTAATGGGGACCCAAGTCACATGGGCACCCAAAATCCAAGTCCTATCCCTCAAAATTTTGAAGTTTCAAATACATTTCATGGATACAGATCGTTAGAAGTTAAATCCAGACCCGGCCCTATCAAAAAAGTTAATGTGAAGCTCTGAATCAACATTGTACTAAGAGGAAGTGTCAAAGGTTACAGGTAATTTTAGGGAACTTCTTTTTGACAAGTTGTCTTTTGAGAGTCAGAAGGATGTTAACTCTCATATACTTTTTACACAGAGTTAAAGCCCTTCTGGCCCCAAACAGGTGTAATAATGATAAAATATAGTATCAATCTGAAAGAGGACAAGGAATTGAAACACATTCTGACTCTGATCATGGACTTACTACTTCTTAGTAGGTCCATGATCTGATGAAGTGATCTAGTCATTAATTAGCTTTAATGTAAGGTTTTGTTTGAGCATGCATGTCACCAAAAACATTGGTGTAGTATAATCGAGAGCATATAGGGCACTGACCCATTGGGCAGGAGGTTATCATCCACCCCTATCTGCTAAACAAATTCATTCCAATTTCCTTCCTAATATGGTCATGTTCCACGGCAGCTGTAGTATTAAAGCAGTGACCTAAAATTTTGATCATGGGACCTCCATTTTCTTTCCTATTTTATGAGCAGGGAATGATGCCAAGTTTAGTATCTATAACTGATTGAGTGAAAAAATATTTGTTAATTTCAATCAAAACTCTAATCTAAGTTGCTAATTAGTTGCAAGGATCGAGGACATATTGTTGAGGATGGAGAAGTAGATTCAACTACATGTTTATCCTCCTTACAGAAAGAAAGATTGATATTTTAAAGTCTTTGCCACTTGCACAAATTATGTTTCTAGAATTACAGTTTTATCCTCCGTTAGATCCCCAAAGTGTGTACATTATACAAGAACAATACTTTCCATTTGGAAACAAAGGAGAGAATATATTATTAGGATGTGCATGCTTGTGCGTTTTTATATGCCTAAATAGGTCAACACGCTTCCCGATCCAGAATGTAAATGATACTGTTTCCCAGTGGTCTGTATCAACGTTTTTAAAGGTCCTCACAGAATTATTCATTTCAGAAATAGATATGATTGAAACGAACTTGAGGCAATTATGAGAGGAAGCGTCTCGCTTGATCTGGAAGACAGAGATCCAAGAACCCGCATCATTGGATACATCATCGGACAGATAAATATCCATCTTGGTTTCCAACGGAGGGCTGCATGATGCAGTCCGGTCCAGATTAAATCTAGGTGTTGACAGCTGCTAGAGGATATCCTGTCAAAGGCATCACTCAGCCTGTCAGGGATGGTCCAGCTTGGAGCGAGTCCAGGGACCCGTTTCACAAAGCCTTTTTACAATAACAAATGACAAAAATCAGTGACAAATCTGCTGATAGCCAATCAGAAGCAAGGATTTCAGTAGCTTATAACAAACACTATAATTTGTCACTGATGACAAGTTTTGTAAAACACCCCCCTGATCATGTGACTTTCCTCCAGAGGGCCTTAAGAGTTTGGACTCTCCATCACAATAGTCTTTCAACATCATCTATGGATGATATCGTATACAATGCATGACGGACTCCTGACATTTCATTGTCTTGTTGCCTGTACTGCGTATCACTGCTTTTTGGATGTGCAGTCGTGAGCTGATTCATCACTATAGTCTTACAACATCTACGGATGATAAGTGATATCCTTGATTGCATGAGGGAAGCCTGGCATCTCATTTTCTGATTACTTGTTTTTATGGCAGTTTTAATATGCTAGTGCAGGGAAGTTTGTGGACTTACTGATACCATCTAGACAGCTTTTTCCTATCGTTGATATCATGTATATTTCAAGATGAATGTTGTTTTTCTTGTTGCCTGTACCATGGCTGTATATATTGAGGTACAAGAATGAATCAGATTTTTGAACTTTTAACAACAGTGCACTCCCACATTCAACTCTCAAGGGCTAGAGGAGCACGAGGACACCTTCAAGAGTCCAAACTAAGTTCACCAACTGACCTTCTGTTCCTCATCAGAAGCTATTTCCAGGGGACGACCGTGCCAGCCAGGGCTGTCAAGAGAACCCAACCTCACCTGTCATCTGCCCAAAGAGGACAGACCTATCAAATACCCGCTCTCTAGAGGACATCGTTTCCTAACCTTGCTCTTGAATTTCCCCCACTTGCTTTCCTGTGTGAGACTTCAGTTCCACGGACATCTGTTCCAGGTTGAACTTTTCATGAGCGAAAGAAGGAGGGTTCTAAGGAAAGTTTAGCTTTGAACTTTGGGTAGATGCCAAATATAACTGTTTGCTTTGTTCCTGTCAGTACTTGATGTTTGAAAAGTCTCAATTTTTGTGAGTGCCAAATCCTGTAAATACTATTTGTTCGCATTGCATTTGAAGTGTGATCTTGAGATACACCTCTCAGTGGATCAGTGGCCCTTGAATAGATATCCTTTCGGATAAATATAAAATCCTATCAAATGCCAAGGAGATCGATGAGCAATGTTTTCCTGTATTTCATTGAAAAACCAGTCACACCAACAAGACTGATACTAGATCAAAGACAGAGTGAGGGGAACAAACAATCTTACACCGAATGGCAAAGATGATTTGGAGCCATGCAGTTTGCTGGTGTGACTGAGGTATGAATGAGAGTATTGGCCCACTCTTAAAGTAAAAGTTTAGGTCACCACATAGTTTGTACCTCCTACATTTGTTCCACTTGTACCTACTAAAATCTTTTCACTTGTGATGAATGCTCCATTGGTCACTCCTAAATGTAGAAGCAATTCATCAGAAGACCATTGGCATGTAGCAATTGATTAAGCAATCAATCACGATAACAACCTATCGAGAAATCAATCAATCATTCTTTCATTCACGCTATCGTGATAACGATTCTATGGTCAATCAATCAGTTACCTCATCAACTGGGCAGTAGATTGATTTCATCGAGATGAGATTGAGTTATTGTTGCCCTAATTAATCCATTGATTGAGAAAGGAACTCTTAATTTGATCAATCTATATAGGAAATGTCAAGTATGTCAAGTATTGGTAGATTGATAAATTGTGAGAATGGTTGTTTCAGTTTCAGGTAGACCGTAGATGTAAACTCTTCATACTTCATATCTCCCTGTGGATCACTCTACCCCCTAGACTTATTTCTTTCTGATTCTTTTTTATTTTTCTCTCTCCCATCTTTATTAGATTGCTCCATCTTTTCACACCTCACCTTGTATATATTCTATACCGTCTCTCCCTCTCTCTCTTTCTCTTTCTCTTTATTTCTCTCCTATCTCTCTCTCTCTCTCTCTCTCCCCTGTACATCTCTTCCTGCTCCTGTCTCTCATCAAAGTACACATTACAGGATACATGAACATCCATCTATCCAAGCCCTCCCCCCCCCCCTCTCTCTCCCTCTCTCTCTCTCTCTCTTCCTCTCAGTACCTCCCTCCCTCCCTCTCAATCCCTCCCTTCCTTGACCATCAAGTTCAAGCCTTCCTGCATCCCACACCAACCACACCAACATGCCAGGCTGGATCAGCACACCCACTAATCCACTTTGATGGGGCGCTTCCTATCTGCCCGGTGCCGCGTACCTCGGCACGTTCCGCTGATTAAGGTGGTAGCCCTCGCTTTAATCGTTCGTGGCATTTGCAAATGCCGACGTAACTCGCCATCGAGTCCCTGTGCCAAGAACCTGAGAGTAATTGACGGCCATGCATGGTTGCAGCAGATATAAGGACAGTTTGCGTTGCCTGTTTCCTTTTATTTATTTTCTGCTTTCAGTTCTTCTTTCACCAATTCTCCATCTCTTTTATTGCTTTGTCACCACCTCTTTGTTATCTCTACCTATATTATTATTCGTTTATTTTTCTTTATAGCTATCTCTCTTTTCCACTTTCACTTTCTGTCGATCACTAAACATTAATCAAAAGCATGATCAAAGATTTGGAAAGACGCTTTTCAGCGAGTCTAGTGATTTTTCGAGGAAATCCAATCAGTGCAAATTATCACGACCTGCATCCAACTTGAATTCCAATAAAGCTCATTCCCTTTGTATGACACGGGACGCATCCAGATAAGCAGGTATACCTACGAGGAGCAATTACATAATGCTGTACCGTGATAGTCATGCCAATGTACTTTTCTGTACTCTCCAGTGGGATATCTCGATCGCTTGTCATCACATCAATTTTCGCACAAGCCGATTTGCTTTTCCTTTTCTCGCTATCAAGGAGAAATCCAGAGTGAAATGTCACTTGCAGTCATTGTACCGAGCTCTGAGGTTTCCTCCTCCTCCTCCTAACCATGATCATACGATTGTATCGAAATGATATCTGAGTCTGAAATATAAAGATGATGCACCATTTTAGTTATGGTATCTTTGAAGTGTGGTCTTGATTCCAGCTAGCTAGAGGCCTGTATCTTTGGTCTCAAACCTATGTCTGTACAACATCCTAAGGTATATTTGAAAAAGTTGCCTTTATATAGACAGGTGGCCTGTTGGTACTTGGTAACAGGTCTAATTCAAAATACATATTTTCCTATGGAGGTAACAATGATAGCTATGTATAGGCCCAGAATATTTGTTTTGTTATAATTGATTTATCAATATCAGTTTTGTTCAGACAGGGTTGTCTCCTCAGTTTCCTAAATACCTTTCAAGAGAGACCTGGAAATAGTTATTATCCACTAGCTACAGGTTTATCAACAGCTATTTCCTCAGCATATTCATACAAAAAATATATATATATTTTTTTTTTTGCCCATTGGAACAACTCTTTTTAAAGGTTTTTGTATAGGTTTAACTACAAATATTTCTTCAGCATATATTCATATAAAATATCTAGAGGTATATTTTAGCCATGGAAACATCTCTTTTTTAAGTTTTTTTTAATAGTTCTTCTTCAGCTTGCCTTTGGTTGTTTGGTTTCCCCTCCCATGAATAAACACAAAAATAAAAACATAAATAAAACCAATCCAGCAAACTTAAACAGAGTAAACCTTTGGTTGTACACATGTAAATTGAATCAAACAAGCAATTTAATTTAATTTGCTCATGCTTGTTTAAGTTGGCACCTTCTCATGCACCACGCTACAAATCGTGTAGGGTAAAGCAACTCATCTTTAACTTTTGAGTGTTATTTTTAGCAGCTCCTCGTCGTTCAATTGCTTTTCAATTTACAATCAGAGGACAGAGCAGTTGTATCAGTGAAATAGGGAAAATGGGGCAATTTGAGTTGCAGACACGTCGTCGTTCGAAATTGAATTCACGAGTAATTTCGCCGCGGAGAGAGCTGATTTAGACACATTTATGGGCCGCATAAATTGTAAAAAGTTGCTTTATCATAGTGTGTCGCGCTTCATTTTGGAGAGGAAATGTTGCTGTTAGGTGTAGTCTGATAAAAATTGCCTGGGCATAAAATGTTCGCAGATATGGAGAGTATGAAGATTGATGTTCATGTTAGAAGGAAGGGTTATGTTTGGTAATGTGTGACCTTTTCTACTCCCATGTTTCGGTAGAGAGTAATTATGACTGCCTAAACTCTATATTTAGATTAGCTAACCAATGTGACCATTAACTGAATCATTAATCTTTGGTACTGTTTATCTTGTCATTAGCCTGCTCTAAGTTATGAACAAGGATGTGTAAAAAGTACTAAAAACATACCTCTTTGTGTTTAAAGATGTAAAATTTAGTGATATTGAAAATCAAGATTAGAATTTAAGGGTATTTTATATTCCAATGCTTTTGTATGGATCAAAAACATCATGTATATTTATCAAATATTTCATAAGATTAATATTAAATATATCTTGCAAATAGATAGAGTGCCATCTTTATTTACCCTGATAGGTTACTGAATGGATGTACTTCAGAACATGTTTAGAACACCAACAAATTCTTAGAAATGCATTTCAAGATGCTCTAGCATTGTGTATACAGGTAGACTTGCGATAAGGGAGGCATGCCATACACATCCCAACTCCAATTATACTCCATGAACTATCAGATTGACGGATAAACAAAGAAGAAGAGATGTCCATAGCATTTATTTGCTTTTGGTATAAGAACCAGCTTAACATAGGAGATTACAAAACTTGATTGCAGGACAAACAGTACCAGAACACACCTCAGTATTATGAGTAGCACTTCTTTAACCCTTAGAATCTTCCACTATGGCCTTATGTTGATATGTGTTGTCGGGCATTAGCCCTTTGCAAAACAAGTCATCAACTGAGATCTGCTACGATTAGTACCATATATAGTGAAGAGGGGGGGGGGGTGTTACATTTTGATCTTGCGAATATCCAAATATCTGCACTTTAAACAGGATGGAACCCAAATTTAGAAAAGAAAACATATTTATATTTTGATTTGATTTGATTCAAGGGTATTATTGTGGAGATTGGTTTGTTGCAAATATATTTAAGAATATTGTTTTAAGAGTGATAGATTAATGTAACTAAATGGGATGATGAAATAGATATTATTGTTATGGAGAAGGTTGTCTTAAAATATCTCTCAAGTTTATATTTTGAGGTTTTCCCTTCTTTGGTTTACATACTAGAAGTGGGTGTACCTACAATGTTGCATTGAGTGGGTGCTCATGCACATGTGTACATACAGGATCTATATACTGTTTCATTTTTGCAAGGCACACCTTTTCAAAAAGATAAAGAGGGTCTGTATTCCATGTTTGTAGTTCACACATTTTGTATAGCCCTGCATGTCGTGCCTCTGCGCTAGAAAACTGAAAAGGTGACTTTTCACTTTTTGTGCTCACAGACTAAAAAAATATTGGGACATTAATGTAAGCCCTCCCTCCAGCCCTCCAGGTAAGGTAAAAAAGAAATCCCTAGGAATCGATGACAGCCAACACAGATTCATCACCTTACAACGATAGTCAACAAAAGACGCTGACAATGACGGAGTAGAAAAAGCATATAATGCAATTAAGCTTTAATACCTTGCTCCGACAATGTCTTTATGAAATCAAAACATGTGTTCCATTGTGAGCAGGGTGACAAATCTATGTTTACTTTGTCAGAAACCGCCAAAATGGGAATTCTTTCCATGTTTGGATTGTGTAAAGCAACCCTCATCGGTTTTGTTAGATGTCTGCTTAGAGTAATGAATATTTTTATTGGGTAAATTGGTGAATAGGGATAAAGGTTGAGATGAAATATGAGGCGGTTAAAGAAGAATGGGCTTTGATAATGAGGTGGGAAGAAATTCATGTGATGTCTCCATTAATAATGGAGTCCTTTTTAATAACTTGTTTTTTAATCACAAAAGTAGTGAAAAGTGAGCTTAAATCTTTTAGTCTGTCAGTAACACATTGGCGTCTGTATACAGCATGATATTATTGATTTATCCCTTTTTTTGTATGAAGAGACAGCAGTAAAGTGTCTGGTGGTTTTTACCACTACTTGTGAAGTACAATGTTATACATTGAAAACAAAATTGTTTGCATGTCTAAGGAAAGTGAGAGAAGAAAGGAAAGACAGACGGATAAATTGACTTTTGACTCAGACAGAGAGGGAAAAAAAATTCAAGTTAATAATGCTATAAAACAAAATTCTGCTCCCACTTGAATTTGACAAAGATGTTTGAAGATTACTGAATTCTCCTTCAATGTTATCTACAAAAGTTCACTGAAGGTGAAGGAGGTTGTCTTTACACTATCTTATAATTTATTGCGTCATTGATTTGAGTAAGATGTAGGATTCTCTATAGGGAAACCTTTTTCTGTGTGATGACGTCTGAAAACTGCTTAGATTTATCTCAAGTCCCTATCAAGATTCCTGTTTTTTTTTCTGCTCTTTTTGGCCAACCTCACCCTTTTTCTGAGGAGGCAGTAGACAAGTCCCAAAAGTCGTGCACCAGACTTTGCCCTTCTCTCTTATAATAATGTTTGCCATGATGTGCAAGCAGGGTGATGACGATATTACTACTTTATCACATTTCTTTTCCATTTGATGGTAGGGATGAAAGCAGTAGTGTTTGAGTGGTAAATGGCTAAAAGCAAATCATGATTTAAGGATTTAAAGAGAAGGTTGGGTTTTGGTAAAGGTTACAAAGAAATTGTGAACTTTCTCGTTCTTTTTTTTTACCCATGTGAAAGAGTATATCATAAAAGCAATGTCGCACCAAATTTTGTTATCATGAAATGCTCTTATATTTCATGTAAAAATAAAAATAAATAGTTTTAGAATTAGGACTATAAGTTTCAATTAATGCTGCATGCATGTAATTATGTATGCAGTCTGGTATGTCAATTTCTGCATCCAGTGCTTTTCACTGTGTGTGGTTGTATCAATTTTTCATCATTATACCTCACAGTAAATAATTCTTCATAGCTTGTTACATATTTCACAATGCAATCGCATGACCAGAACTTTATCTTTAAGTGACTTCCAAATCAGAATGCACACACAATTATAGACGTTTGCAGAATGGATTTGACATTTCATGAAACAACATTTGAACGGACATGTAAATAGATTTGAAAGCAAATTATCTTTCCTGGATTTGGTGTGGCAATGTTGAATGTCAACAGACTGTGTGGGAGTTTGGGACCACTCAAAATCTTCACATGAAATTCCAATATTGATTGTAAAAAACATCTTTGAGTACATCACTCTATTGTTTGGCAATGTAATAAGCATTTGAAGATGCTTGACTCATTGAAGGGGTGGTAGTTAGTACAAATGAGAGAATGCTGCTTGTGTTTAATAGAACCTTGATGAGAACTCTAGAAAACTGACATGAGAATAAATATGATTCCTTCCTTGAAATGCATATTCTCTTGGACATTATATTTAGATCATCACATCTACAATGATAACAAATTGTATGATTTTTGTTGGTTGACCTTATTTGATAGAAAACAATGGACTGATTTCCAAGAGATAATTTGAGATAATTTAACCAATTTATCATTTCAGAACATACCTACATGTATATAGGTATCTCTGTTTTTAGGAGCTACATTATCAAAATTAATTAGTAAATGAAGACACTTCCTTCTTCCATTCTCTGTTATGATTATCTACATGAATTTTTTGGTATTCTTCAATTCAATAAGAAAAACGATTATCTCATTCTGAGAATTTGAAACTATTTTTACAAAATGTAGGACATGGATAATGTTGAAAATCTGTTATTATACGCCCATTGTTTATAATATGATTCATTTGCAAGGGAAATGATTAATGAGATCTTGATAGACAAACACACAGGCTTTGGCACCAATTATGTTGACTTTTTGTGACTGTATACACACTGTTTTTATTAGGTATGTGGCACACAAACGTTCAAGTGCATTTGGCATATCCTGTTTCAGTGTTTGATAAATGGGATTATATCTTTGCTGTATCAAAGGTCTTTTAGTTTTAGTTTTCATATCAAAAATAGAATTCTAGAAGCTTCAAAATGAAAGTATGAAGAAAGTATACTAAATTAGCTATGTATCATAATAGGGAATGCATCTTTATTTGAATACGGTACATTATATTTCACAAATATGATTCAATTATGTCCCAAATATAAATATAGTAATTGAACAAAAGTAGGTGTTAGATTCTGTTTACATCATTAAGTTCAGGCACTGTAACTATTACTTGTTTTTTCTTCTTCATATGATTACACTATTAAATATTAAAGGTATCTTTTTTAGTATCTGTAATTAACAGAGATTTTAAATAATCAGTTGATGATTTTTTTTTTTTTAACATGTATATTAGCACCCAATATTTCTTTACTTCACTTGACATAAAGTATATTATTAATAATGATATTACAAAGGTTATCCTCCCTCAACCTCTCCGCCTATACATGAGTATCAAAGGCATAGATAAAAGGCTAGGTTTTGTCGACCATGACTTTGTTTTGCCCTTTCTCCCATGGGTAGGCAGCTGTTCACTGTGTTATGTAGTGAAGCATGAGAGTTCAGAGAGGCCGACTTCGGACTCGCAATCTGGACCGCGGAAATAACATTGCGCTCATCAATTTGGAATATATGAACATGAACTCTTGTGGACCTCCAAGGTAACATTGTGCTCATCAGTTGGGATACATGTTCATGTACTCAATTAGAAGTATGTAGTGTATATGAACTCAAAATAGAGTACCAGTATAGAGTATCTGATGGGAAGGGAGAGAAGGGCAGAGAAAATATTGACATTTTGGAGTGGATAAGAGATGTGGGATGATAATTGATTGGTGGAAGAATAGATAAAAGGAATATAAATAAATATGTAAATATTAAAAAATAGAAACACTGGAGGGGTAAACCGGAAACGGCAGAGGGAGTAAAAATAGAAATGAAATAAGAGAGAGAGAGAGAGAGAGAGAGAAAAATAAGAAAGAAAGAAAAATAAGAAAAACACAGCAAGAGTCATATGGAATGATAAACTTTTTTTTTTTAATCTTTCAAATATTTTCCCTTTTAGTTCAGTTTCATTACTCATTCTTATCCACTTAAAGAAAATGGCGAGACTCCAACACTTGTGTGTACATATCATTTGCATGTTTAGCATTCCTAAGATGACCTACATGTACATAGTTTTGAGGTCCCTTCTGTCAACAATTGTTACAGTGTTAATGATGTCAACAAGGAGCTAGGAGAACGCAGAAGCTTCACTTGATCGTCAGTCTTGATGAACTTGCCTGGTGGATTGAAAATTATGAAGGAAGTTGTTCATTGCTCCATTTCTAGAAATTATATTTGTTAGTCATAATTGTGTTGATCCTTTAGTGATGATGACAATGGAAGTGAAAGAGTGGCATCTTCCACAGAGCTGTCGAGAGATAGTCTTAGGAATATCCTTTGTGGTAGCACTTATTTTGCGGTCTATTACCTCCTGAGACGATTGCATGCTATGTTTCATCTCATGTAGACATGGATGCAATCATTCAAGTGATTTTTTTTCTCAAAAGTGCACATTATGAAAACCTTTATTCTGTTCAGTATTTCAAAGTATTTTTAAAGTTAAAATGTTAACTATTTAGTTGAATATTAATTGCTGAGGGCACTTGTAAAAAAATAAGGATTAAAAAAAGAGAAAGTCTTTCAGGGGAAGAGGGATGGACAGAGAGGGAGAAACAGAGGGAGAGACAGACAGACTCAGACACACACATACAAACAAACAAACCCGACATACAGAAATAGAATGACAACACTCTTAGGCTGAAATTTGAGAGCAAATAGAGAGCGAGCAGAAGATCTCCTGAGATTCACAAGAAGGCAATAAAGAGCTCGGGAAGAAAATACCTGGAAGTTGTGCTTCCTGAGAATGTGAGAAAGGCAATCACTTCTAGTTAGATCCTGCAATAAAAAAAAGCACTTTGAGAGAGAGAATTGGGATTCACACATGCCCACCCTTAAATCCCAAATCCCCATAGCCAATAAAAAACGCTCTCCTTGAAAATAGGATTTGTTGAATCTACCCAAGATTTGTTGTTGTGTTCTGATCAATCAAGAAGATGCGCAGTCACTGAAAGAACACATTTTCTGTTGAGATTCAGAAGGGTGTTAACTCAATTTAATGTCCTTCTGGCTTTCAGAGAATAAGAGAAGAAAAGTATGTGACAAACCTCTGTTTTAAAACAATTCATGAGAGGGGCTTTTCACAAAACTTGTCATCAGTGACAAATTACAGTTTTTGTTAAAAGCTACTGAAATCCTTGCTTCTGATTGGTTATCAGCAGATTTTTCACTGATTTTTGTCATTTGTCATTAAAAAGAGGCTTTGTGAAACAGGCCCCACTGGTTTGCTTTGTTTATTCTGCCAGCGAGATGGCCGTTAGATGTGTGTATTGTCAGTGGCAGTAACGTCATTCTTGCAGGCACCCATTGAACATATTGTCTCAGGAGAGCTAAAAGGGCATTACCTCTATGACATAAGTAGGAGTTAACACACTTCTGGCTCTCAGTAGTTGATACAGTGAAACCTGCATATAAAGAACACTCAAGGGAGACAAGAAAATTGGTCTTTATGTACAGGGTCCTTCAGTATGGGTTCCAATGAGGCACCATTTTCAAGGGAAGCGAAAAATGTGGTCTTTATAGACAGGTGGTCTTTATAGACAGGTTGTCTTTCTATACAGGTGGTCTTACTATACAGGTGGTCGCTAAGTCAGGTATGGATGTATATGTGTGTGTATGTATGTGAAGGGTTTCAACCTAGTTATACACATCCGAAGTAGATGTGAAGCTGTTTTTTCTTGTTAATGCAAAACTGTTTGAGTGAGAGACAAGTACTGGCTTAGATTTTCTTCAACATGGAGATTTACTGTCTTGAGGGCTCTCCTTGGTTGTCATGCTTTGCCTCTGGCAACATTTAATTGCAGAGCTGTGATGTTTACCTCATGATTTACATGGTATTTATGGAAATCAGGACAGATCTGAGTGGAAAAAGAATATTTATGAGTTTGGAACTAGAACAAAAGACTACTCTGGAATTAAAACACAGTAGAGGAAAATCATGTGGAAAATGAAAGCTTTCTTGTTTCAGAAGGAGCTTTTACTTGAAGAGTAACACAAAACATGACCCCCCCCCCCCCCCTCCCCCTACTCCACAGCTGGTAATATCAGGAGTCCTTTTGTCAGTTGTTGAGGGTTAAAGTAAAGCAATATTTATTGCCGAGCAAGTTAATATTATATAATGCAAAGTTTTGAGCTACACTTATTACATGTTTCTAGAAATAAAAAAGAATGTTTCTTGTAAATAAAGAAGATAACAGATGAAGAAATAAACATGTCAAGTTACTTTTGATCATTAATAGTTTGTTTTGTTCTCTATTTTTTGTCTTTCCAGCATGTCCAGCAAGTCCAGAATGTATCCAGCTCATCTGGAGGATACATGTCTCTGCAAGCAAACACCGGGCTTTCATCATCCATGGATGACTACGACATCCCTCCTGTTCGAAAGCAAACCCCCAACGCCACCACCTCCCTGGCATCACCCCATCAGAACCAAGGCTTGCACACATCACCAATGCAAGGCTTGCACACATCACCGATACAAGGCTTGCACACATCACCGACACACCACGGACGAACAACGCCACCGGGACATGAACTCTATGACACGCCTCCAAGCGTGCAGAGAATCTCCCCGAGTGAAACCTACGATGTGCCACCCCGTGCGTTTGGAAGCGGGGAATCGTTGAATTCGAAGAGCGGGCAGAGCTCTCCAAGGCAGGAGAATTTGGATGAGATTTACGACACGCCCCCATGTAAACGGGATGTGTCCGGTCAGAAAAGTTTTCCCCAGGATGTATACGATGTCCCGCCGTCATTGCAAAAGGCGAAGGACGAGAAGTCGCCATCTATGAGCACGCTTTCTATGAGCACGCTAGACTCTGTTGATACATATGACATACCACCTTCCCAGCAAGGTGATGATGATGTGTACGATTTTATTCCTCCGCTTAAAGGCGGCCCGGTGTCGCCACCTCCCGTAGAGCTCTATGATACTCTGCCACAAAGAACTCCAACACCGCAACAACGGGTGTATGAAACACAACTGCAAAAGGACACTGGTGATTTGTATGATGTGCCTCCGAGTAAGCAAGTTCAGTCCGATGAATTGTACGACACTCCCGCAAGGCATGGACACGAGCTTTATGATGCGCCTCCTACTGCACGTGGTCTAAGGCCACAGCCTGGTAGCACGCAGAGACGCATTTCTGATCACGTTTATGACATTCCTCCAACGGTAACGCAGGACAGGCCAATAGTAGGACCCGTCGCGCTCTCGCAGCATCATCATTCGGCGGATGACATCACAGACGGAGTTGCTAAATTGTCTCTCCCACAATTATCAAAATCAGCAGACTGTATAGATGAAACTCTTGGGAGGAGACTAAATCTTGATCGCGATGCTGCCATGGACTTGCTTATAAAGCGGCAGCAAGCACTTGATTCAGCTGTAGCATACATGCTTAGTTATGTCAGTAGCACGTGGAGGCACCAGAACAATCTGCAGCCGCATATTCACGAAATCAGAGCGGCATGCAATCAGCTCAAGTTAGCGTCCAAAGAGTTCATGGAATTTTGCGATGGTGTGTTGGTAAACGCCCTCTATGTTTCGGATCATAGTCTTCATGAACAACTGAGCAAACAGTATAAGCCCATTCAGGATGAACATCAGGTCATGGCCAAAGCGTCGGCGATGCTAGACGAATGCAACTGGGATGTGAACGCGCTCATGCACAAGACTAGCTCAATTCCCAGCAGCAATGAGCTGGACACTTTTGCAGCTACTGCAAGGAGTCTTCCAGATGATGTGAGAAGGTTTGTGGTGTTTGTCCAGGGTAACTCATCCCTGCTCTTCAAAAGGGCAGGAATCATCCAGAACAGACCCTTGCCAACACCACCTCCCAACTCGGCAGGGTTGTCCAGCAACTGGATGGCTGCAGAGAAGGAGACCCTGGTGACCACCGCGCCGATCCAGGCCACCAGGGAAACCATCCGCAGCAGGCCGCTACCGTTGGTGCCCAGCGTCGCAGTGGCCCCTCAGCAGCAGATCCACGCCCAGACTAATGGAAACCACATCATGCCTGAAAACGGGAAGATGCCGGAGTACGGATACGTCCAGAAGCCACAGTCCATCAACAACAGGCAGATCATCATCACAACAGATCAACCTCCAATGTCTCCTCCCCTCTCTCCAGGAGATCAGCAGCTCCTAACGTTTTATTACACAGAGGTGGAGACACTGTTCACCGCCTTGCACAATGCCATCGATCTCTTCTTCTCCTGCATCGATGGCAACCAGCCACCGAAAGTGTTTGTTGCTCACAGCAAGCACATCATCCTCCTGGGCCACAAGCTGGTGTTCGTAGGAGACACGCTCCACCACAACCTTCACAGCCTGGAGGTGAAGAACCGTATCATCCACCACAGTGACTCCCTCTGCGACTGCCTCAACGTAAGCGTCAGTGCCACCAAGAACGCGGCCCTCCAGTTCCCTGCGGTACAGCCTCTGCAGGAGATGGTGGACAGGATCACCGATGTTGCTTCCTGCAGCCGAGATCTTAAGGAAATCATTCTGATCAACACTCCTGCATGATGTCAGCATGGAGGCTGGAACAACAACCGATTGAAACGTTCTTGACCTTCAGAAACAGTTCTGTCCAACCATAGCGTGTGGATACAATATGAATAACATCTATATGATTAGATAGGAAAATTGTTTGTACAATCAGAGCTGCTTGTAGCCGCAGCAACGAGAGAAGTAAACGCGTTCAGCTTCAGTCAAATCAGAAGCCCTTGAGCTTTATTGGTGACACATGGAATTGAAGGTGAAAGGACACATTTCAGTGTGGTTCATTATTGCTTGGACACATTTATCCAATCATGTTACATATACATATAAGACTGATTGAAGTCTTCTATAATGGAAGTAACGTATGTCATTTTCAATGATGAAATTTGTTGTGCATTGATGAAAGACAATACTAACAAGACAAAAACTCCCAAAAGAAACAATATTTACTAATTGGGGACATATGTATAATACACTTGACATGGGTGTGCATGGATGCTTGTGAATAAATCTGCCTGTGTATTTATATGATGTTTGCAAGAGGCCCAGAAGGCATCACTATATACAACTGCCACGACCTGTTGTAACACAGGTAGTTCATGGTTGCTTTATAATGCATGGTGCATGTTTGAGGCAGTGAACTACTCTAGTATATTGCAATCACTTGGTCAACCCTTTAGCTCTCATAAGTTTTTTAAAAGCACAACATATATAAATTTATCCAGCAGATAGTCATTCAAGTCTGAACATAGAATAAGTGTGCAGTATGTAGCCTAAATAAAATTCTTAATCAAACCCAATGATAAATTTCACCATTCTTAACAAGTTGCAAATAGCTTTTGGTGTTTTTTTTTTTATCACTTTTTTGGCTTGCATAACAGTTTACAAGCATGGTTGTTTCATTATTTGAAGTATTATATCTCTTGTTTTTTGAAAATATTTTAAACTCAACAGAGAACAACGATGAGCTGTGCTGGTCACAATTTGCTATTTCTCTTCGATGAAGATATGATATTAATAATCCTTTTTCTAATGATAATTATGCGATTGGAATGTTCATTTTTGCATTGGTTCGGTGCTGCATGTCAGTTTCTACTATATATATCATTGAAAGTGTTGAATGTCACAATAATTATACATGGTATTTTGTACAGCATATGCAAACCTCATTTGTGAAACATCAACAACTTCTTTTTCTTAGATTACTTTATTTTGTAACTAGTTCAGAAAATAGGAGAGATTTAAGAGAGATAGATGGTGTTTGTTTAAGTAGGCAAAGAAAACAAATTTATATGACAACTTTATCAGTGTCCTTCATGATATGGACAGTTATTTTTGTCATAAAACATGTGTTAATACATTTTAACATCCAATCTGTTTGAAGAAAGGGACAGGCTTGCTGGATTAGAAAGTTCAATGCTTTCTTTTCTTCTGTCTAGAAAGTAATGGACTTGTCTTCTTATACTTGATTAGACTTATGACAATAGTTATTAAATAGTTACTAAATATCTTGAGGATGCTCGAGACAAGAAGAAGTAAAAGGAGGGAGTATGATCATGGCGCAAAAGTCAGTAACCCCTTGTTAGAGGGAAAATGCTGGCTTAAATAAATGATGAGATGATAAGATGTAGTTCAAGCTTTTACTAACCTTATAATTTACTGGGCAAGCTAAGGATTAAACCTTCGCTGAAGAGTCTTCTAGGGACTCTGGATATTCATTGTCATCTATCTTCGCTCCAGTAATGTCGAGGCAGCAAATGGCAAGAGAGCGTGTGTGTGAATAATCACTCGGCTTGAGAAAGTCCACAGGAGTGTCCTAAGGCTTGCGAACTAAATTGTAAGGTTGGTGGAAGGTTAAACTGCATGCCACGATTACCCCAACCAACAAAAGTTTTCTGTATGATGATGATTAGTGATAGTGATACATTAGGAGAGGCTTGCTGTGATACACGTTTGTAAATAGTGAGGCCTACAGGTATAGGAAGATGGTAAAGTTAATATGTAATTTTGAATTGTTTAATTTATTGTTTTATATATATTTTATGAGGATTGTTTCTCTATTTTTCTCTTTCATATTTTGTAAAGATAATTTATATATGATACGGATTTCAGACAGCATTGTGTTGTACAGAACATTTCTGCATTAAATAAAAGTTTTGGTTTGCGACCAAAAATGAGTATTTTCACTTTCGCATTCCAAAAGTTTGAAAGAAGAGGTGTACATTTTTTGGTGGACTGGGTGTGCTTCAGGAATCAGAGCTTCACTTAAATTGCTGCAAAACGTCATATTCCAAAATCAAACGTTATATTCGGTCAGGAACATGAGGGAAATGTTATACATACAGAGTGCTTTAGTAGAAAATTTCACATTTTAGGCTGAAATTGCAACAGTTTTCATATCAATTCTTCTCTGTTTTAGTGGAATTTAACTTTTTTGATTGGATGAGAAAGTGCAGGAATATGTTGTGCTTGGGGAAAAAAATGCTAGTTGTATGCAGAAACTTTGAACAGATATTGAATGATCCGTTTGGATTTGGGAGTTAAAAGGACGTGAACTCATTTACTTTAACACAGAGATAATGCCCTCTGCTTCAGAACGGACGAAATGTGGTTGACACTTGACCTCTGATCACATGGTATACGCTGAGAATCATGGGATATGTACGTACCAAATTGATTCATCTACTGGGCTTACTTTTTAACTTTATATCTAAACAATATCACAATGGTTACCAAACTTCGATTCCTACCTATTTTATTAGAGCTGAGACTTTAGTTTATTCTAAAGTTCAATAATTTCTCAATTTTTATCATCCAATACCTTCCACAAATTTGTTAAATGTGGTACATATTTGATAAGTTGTAGACATTTGTATTGTCTTTCCTTCGCTTGCCATGATAAAATGTATCGTTTGCCAGACCAGCAATTAGTTTAGCACAAATATTTGTTTTCCCCTCATATTTATTTGCCTGTTCTTGTAACTGGTGAAAAGGAAAAACATACAAAATATAACCACCAGATCCTTTACACTCTTGAATTTACCTTATACAATCATGTTACAATGCAGGCCTTTTTTTAAAGAAAACACAAAATATCTTTTTTTAATCACAAATATTCTTGGAGAATCTTGATAACAGTTGTAGTTGAAAACAAATTGTTTATTCCTGAGATTTTAGTGAAATATAAACTGACTAAATTATGATGAAATAAAGACAATATATCTAGAACAGTTAAAACTACTGCCCTGTATCCCTGATTAGTTTTAATCAATTAAATTTAAATCATGTCTGTTGGGCAATTGCAATTTCTTGAGACAAATTTTAACTCCTTAAATATGTGTTTACTCTCTTAAAAAAAAAAGAGTGAATTTTCAAAATCACGGACGTCACTCCTCTGGAGAGTGAAAATAGAGTGAACATTCACTCTTTTCTTTTAGAGAGCACTCTAAAATCAATCGATTTTCACTCCTAAACAAGTGATCACGGACGTCACTCCCAAGAAAGTGAAAATAGAGTGAAGGCCCTTAATTCGGTCCCTTCTAATTGTATTTGTTGCTTTGAATTTATTACACATTTTGAAACAGTAATAGTGATCGAGAGTTGAGTTCAAAAACCCAATCATTAAAACCATTTTCCAGAACTGTTTCATTTGTATTTAACAACGAATTTTAACTATCTTATACTGACATGGTATTTTTTTTTTAATGTTCAGCTAACTGTGTATGATTAATAGCGAAAGCAATGATGATACTTTTGCTTGGGGAAAGTTTGATTGAAGATATGTATTTCTTTGACTGGTGAGGTTTATGTCACTATGATATATATTCTATAACTTGAAATCTTTTTTGCTACAACTATTTATTTGCCTTTCATTTCATGAGCTTTTTTTAAATCAAGGAATGTGAAACTTGAAAGGCACAGACGATATCTTAATGTGTACATACATATTTGTGTGTATGAGCTTTCCATGTATAAAGACGATTAAGTGTATTCATTTCTTTTCGAGATTTGGCCAACTACAACGCTAGGTGTTTATCTCAAGATTATGTCTTTAAAATATTCATCTTTTATAACTCTGGAATGATTAAATGAATTCTACTTAAGAAAAGCATATTATGTACTTAAAAGATGAAAGTACAGAAAGATATGATGTGGAAAGTTTGTTTTGTGAATGTGTATGTAGATATAAATAAACTGTGTATGATGTTACATCAATAAACAGATATTATTAATGAAGAATATTTCTTTTCAGCTTTATTACATGTGGTGTAATGTTTAATAAAATTCTGTAATTATAAGGTTGAGAGATATAGATATGGATAGAATAAAAGTGATGAAAAGAGAGAACAGGAAAGGGGGAAGGGAGGGAGAGCATTGGAAGAAAGTTAAAAGGGGTGGAGAGAAAGATAGATGGACAATGATAGATGAAGAAGAGAAAGTGAAATTGAGGGGAAAAGTACAGAAAAAAAAGAAGAAAGAAAGGAAAGTGCTAGGAAGGTAATGATAGGAGAGAGAGAGAGCGAGAAAGAGGAGGGAGAGAGAGAGAGAGAGGAGGGAGAGAGAGAGAGAGTAGGGAGAGTTGAACAAGAGAGAGGAGAGAGAGAGAGAGAGAGAGAGGGGAGGAGGACATGTGAAAAGAGAAAATGGATGAACCGATGTAGTATAAGAAGTGGGAAAGAAGTGTCAGTGAATTGAGAGAGTGTTGGAAAAAGAATGAAAGGAGTCACATATACAATACAAAATTAACAATGGGCAAGAGAGATAAAGGAATGTACAATAAGACAGCAGAAACATACACAAGTAATGAATGGCGATAAAAAGATCAACAATATAGAACAAAAAGATATGTAATCAAATAGTAAAATAAAATAATAAGATGGCATGGATTGAAAAAAAAAAAGAAGCATACAAGCTGTCTACGGAAATAGAATGGGGGCAATGATTTACATGCGTGTGAATGAATAACCTCTGGGCAAAAAACGTCCATATACTACGCTCTGAATGAACATCATAGCTGGAAGTCGACACATTTCGGAACTGGAACTCGGTCAACGACTGCACCACGGGCTAATCTCGTAAGTGGTCAGAACTCAGAAAGATATTAATGAAACCTCACACTCGGTGTTCACAGGGCCGTAAACATAAAAAATCACTACCCCGGACCAATTCCATTGAGTAATGATTTCACACCTCAACACCAGTTCCATGAATGTTCTGATGATTATGTGCTCTCTGATAAAAAAAAAAAAAAGAGTATGTTTTTACATCTATAACAGCCAAGTGTGTAAATGCATATTTTACATTGGATAACACCTGCAGTTAATAACTCTTGAAATATCTAATAGTTTGATCAAAATATCTTAATCTTTAAATTTGTCAGACCTTGTAGAATCATTTTTAGTTTAAAGATATTTCATACAGTTTTGATTTAAGCTCATCAATCCTTAAATTATGAGGCCAAACAAATAGTAGAAAAAAGGAATTCCATTTTCCAATGTTTTATGTATGTTTCTATTAGTTTTTTGATTTCTAGGGTACAAAAAATGTGAATTCAAACTTCAATAAAGTGAATGAATAGAAGAGAACTCAAGAAGAGGCTCATGTACATTATGCTGAAGGGATAGCTGAAAGATAAATGAAATGTTTGCTAAATCTATGTGTGATGTACAGTACACGCCGAAAATCTCCGCAACACGATTACACGATATATTTTTCGGATTACACGGTTTACACGATTCACCTGAATCGTGTAACTGTGTAATCGTGTAGATTTACACGCTTGAAAATGTCGCTCTGAATCGTGTAATCGTGTAAATAATTAAGTGCGTTGGTGGGATGATTCGACCAGATGTAACAATCGTGTAACTGTGTAATCGTGTAAATTTACACGATTGAAGAATGTCGCTCTGAATCGTGTAATCGTGTAAATAGCTAAGTGCATTGGTGAAATGATTCGACCAAATGCAACAAACGTGTAACCGTGTAATCGTGTAAATAGTTATAATGGTTATAAGGGCATTGGTAGGATGATTCGACCAGCTGCAACAATCGTTTAATTGTGTCTTGTTTACATCGATTGTTTTCTACACCACTTATCTCAGTATTCATCAGGTAATTACTGTACTTTATATTCGTGTATAAACCTCATCACTTTCTAGTAACCCGTATCGTATACTGATCCGTGAGACTAGGTAGTGAAACGTCCGAAAGAGGAAGACATGATAGATGAAATAGTTAAGGAAAAAAGACGGCTACGAGGAGAAGGGAACATTTTAAAGGGAAATGAGGCTTGAAAGGGCATGATAAAGATAAGAAGGAGAAAAACTATGCAAGAGAGAAATAGGGGAGGACGCCAGAAAGCAAAAAAAGGTGTCCGAAAAAAAGAGATAATGAAATAGAGTTATAGAAATATAGAAGGGCGAAACAAAGTGGAAAAATAGACATGAGAAGTAGAAAGGCTGTGAAAATGAGAGGAAACTGTAAACAAAATAAGGTGAGAGTGAAACATAATGACAGCAAGAGGGAGTAAGATAAAAGGGCAGTGGATGAAAGTGAGAGCGAGAGAGAGTGTGAGAGAGAGAGAGAGAGAGAGAGAGAGATATCTAAATAGGAAGAAAAAAATTGATTGCGCGATGGGGATTTAATCCAAGTAGAGAGAAAATCTATTTATCTTTATCTCTCTACTCTGTTAATAATTTGTCATTGTAGTTGACTGTTTTTCAGGAAGCTGTTTGAGGGCTTATTATAGTATTTTTTCTTCACCGTTGCATTATAGTATCATTGTCATTATTGTTATTGTTACTATTTTTCTACTTCTTATTAGTGGTATTATCATCATAATTATAATTATAATATTTTCTTTGTATGTCCACACAAACACTCTATTTTACTCTTTTTTTGAATATACTGTACATATCTCACTTTTCTCCCCCCCCCCCCCCCCCCTCTCTCTCTCTCTCTCTCTCTCTCTATATATATATATATTTCTTACCCTCCCAATCTCTCTTTACTCTCTCAATCACCTAATGATGACCTAAAAAGGATGACCTAAAAAAGATGACCCCCAACGGAACGAAATGTCGATCGGTCAAATTTTCAAATTTCGGGACCAAAAGAAAAAAATGTCCTCTTACCTCCCACCCCCCTCCCCCTCCCCCCCCCCCCCCCCGCTTATTCAGCGGCTCGTCGCGAATTTTTTTGGCCATATTTTAAAATGTTAACCCCCCCCCCTTGAAAAAAATCCTGCGTACGCCACTGACACGGGGCAATTAAAACACACCCATGGGGCAATTGTAATCACATACAATTGCATCAACAAATCATATCCCTCAGAAATACATATATACATGTATATTGCTCTTTGTTTATTAAAGGTGACGATAGCTGGACAGATTTTCAACAATATTATAGAACCCAATAGAATATTTTTAATAAAAACTATGAAAAAGGCTTGACTCATTGCCTATATATTTTCCTAGTTAAGTGGGGAAAATTATACTAGTTCTTACGTTGTTACATTTGCCCCCGAGGAGGGCGGCCATTTTTGTTTATATTTTTTTTCTTCTTAGCATTAGAATTCCTCCATGAAACTTTCGCCAAATACAGGCCTAACATCTTGGGGTTTTTTGGACCTAAATACAAAATGAAAATCAAGCTCTTATTGGTCTAGATTTTTTCTTAAAGGTAATTCAAGATTTTACTTCCGATGTTTTTGGCTGTAAAAAGTTCCTCGATGTATTGACCTGCCCATGGACCTGCCTAAATACCCTTAGGACAGATGTGGGGCAACGAAATGTGTATGGTTTGTGTAGAGCGTGTTCCTAATATAGGGATGCATGGAGCCTCCGTTACCTAGCTTTGCAACGTGTTACTTTTGTCCCCGGTTTCAACATACATGTAGGATCATCCCTGAACAATAGGTGTTATGTAAGGATCTACTCTTTGTCCCCGGCGAGGATCAATATCAGGCCACATTCAGATTAAGCTTCGTTTGTATGTGACAGGAAGTGTGCTATTAAGCCTTGACCCGGCGTAGTTCTTCATACATGTAGCTGAATGCAATGTTGTAAAAGTTAATGTACGAAAATGAGGAAATCCAAAATAACACTGATCATGACATAAAAGGGGATAGGGCACTTTTTACAAAGTTAAAGTGGCACTCTTTCTTTGTAACCAGGGGCATTTTAGGGGTAATTGAAAAAAGTTCAAGGGGGGGGGGCACTGTACCGCTAGCTAAACTTGACACAAAGACAGTTGGCAATTCACTAAATATATATTTATTCACGGTTTGCTACTGTTCCCTGTAGCCATGTGACAATTGTAAATATTTTGTATAATTCTGACATATCAACTTTATTGTATTGTAGTTAAATACTTACTTAAAGGTGCATATCTTGGCATGATTTTTTATTATTTTGAAGCCATTATCGTTTCATAACTGGAAGTCAAGTGTTATATTTGCCACACCCATGGGGCAATTGTAATCATATACCTTGTACCAACAAATCATATACCTCAGAAATATATATATTGTTCTTTGATTATTAAAGGTGACGATCTGGACAGATTTTCAACAATTAAACATCATTTTAGAGAACCCCAATAAGATAATTTTAATAAAAACTATGGCAAATGCTTGAGACATTGCCATTATATTTAGTTCCAGTTAATTGTGGGGAAAATTATACTAGTTCCTACGTTGTTACATTTGCACCCGAGGTGGGCGGCCATATTTGTTTTCATCTTTTTTCTTAGCATTTGAAATCGTCCTTGAAACTTTCGCCAAATCAGGCCTAACATCTTGGGGATTTTTGGACCTAAATAAAAATGAAAACCAAGCTCATAACTGTCCAGAATTTTGTTTGAAGGTAATTAAATTCAATTCAAGGTTTTATTTCGAAAAACATAGAGTAGGATGCACATGCTGTAGCTCAGTGAAAGCTGAAATGTATATGTTTACAAGTATTGAGGATACATATAAATAGGAAAGAATATCTATTCATGAAACATATCAACAAAATCGTACAAAACCATGACAGATAAAATAATGGTCTGGTTAAAAAGACAACTGCTCAAATATACAAATAAAAAAGATTGGGTTTTTAAAGAAAAACTTAAAACAATCAGCGATGATTAAGAAGATCAATACAATTTGGTATTGCACTTTGTTTAAAACGAGAGGTTCTGCATTTATATTGACTATACTTGTGTTTATTTCGTAATGACACGCCAATATAGCTCAATCGATAAAGACGGCGTTACACAACGTTTGAGTTGTGGGTTAGAAACTTAGAATCTCAGAATTTATTCAGTTCTATTTTGCCTTTATAAATAGTGAGGCAAAGCAATAAATAATCAAAGTCTAATTGTTTGTGACCTCTTTGCAAGCCGATAATTACATAAAAAGTATCAGCCAAAGTCCGAAACTCTTATGAGAACAGATGACTCCCCTCGCCCAGTCATGGATAATGTCGATATCAAAAACATAGTATAACGATCTTTATAGTAACGAATGAGCTGGTGTCTGTCTTGGTTCTGTCTTGTAATGTAAATTATCACAACATAATTAGTTGTACTAGCCCTCCTTTGAGTTTTGTAATAATATTTGTTTTTATATTTACAACTTAAGAATAAAAAGTCCCAGCCCCCCCCCCCCCCCCCTCCTCTCGTCGTTCATCGCTTTTGTCTTTTTTCTCACCTAGGATAACATCCGAGAGTGCTTTTCGGGAAGTGGAATGATTTTTTGAATTTTCAAACAGTCTAAAATAAAACTAGAGACAAATACTGCAATTACAAATATATAGGAGAGACAGAAAGCGTCGTCTTTGCTCGTCCCCGTTGTCCTCGTTCAATCCACCCTCCCCCCTCAGCTCTTGGCAATTCTTGCTTCAACTCAACTAGTCCATTATCTGGCCTATTTAATTTTGATCTCCACCACACCAACGCTATCCCCCCCCCCCTCCCTCCCTACTTACTTGCTACCAGCCGATGGTGGAGTGATACGACGCCCGGCAAAATGGTAGGCATAATTATGAGTTTGTTGATAACGCCATCTTCGACGGCTTGAATCAACACAATTCCAGCGAGCAATCGAATCGTGTAAATTTAAATCGTGTAATCGTGTTGCGGAGATTTTCGGCGGGCAGATTACACGATTACACGATTCGACCTGAATTGAGGAATCGTGTAATTTTACACGATTACACGTTTACACGATTCAAATTCCGATCAATTGGCAAAAGACGAATCGTGTAAAAAAAATGGTTACACGATTCGAGCGAGCAATCGAATCGTGTAAATTTTGAATCGTGTAAATCGTGTTGCGGAGATATTCGGCGTGTACTGTAGTTGATGTTGATACAAACTGACTTCACTAACATCATGAATAAAACATAAACAAGATTAAGGTGATGTTCATCCACTTTCATTAATGAAAATCTGGCAACCTTTCTATCCTCTCATTATTTTCTTTCAGCAGTTAAGTGACATTTTTAAGATGGGTCATTGCCCAAAGCATTTTATGCCACTTGTTCCTGAAGGGTAACAATTTATGCCCCCAACTGAAATGCTCCCCAGTGTGTCAATTTTATATGGCACAGGGCAAGACACTCTGATTAATTGGTTTCTTGCTCTTGTCTTATGGCTAATAAGCTCAAACATGCCATCATCTAACCCTATACCAAAGGAATTTTAATGAACAAATCTCGATTAGGAAGTGGTTGAACCCTGTCTGAAGATTCTAAAGATACCTGCTTTATCAATATTTTCATATATTATATCTTTGTTACATTTTATTGTTTTATTATTCATTATAATCTTAGAATATAAACTCAGAAACATATGCCAATTGTTTTAAATGAATTTCTTTTGTTTTGTTTTGTTTTTTGGTTGAATCTGGGCTCGCAGTTAAAGACAGCAAAATATTGATTACATTTGTAAGAAAATGATGGACAAGCCCTAAAAGAAAAGGAAAAGAAAATGAAAGTGATACAATCTGCAAATTGGTAGGTAATCACTTTTAAAGAAAAATATCTTTCCTTTAATTCGGAAATAAAACATCAACTTACTTCGCCTTTTTCATCCTAGCCTCTTTGAGTCGCAATGTAAATTTTCCTCTTTGAGTCGCAATGTAAATATCATGTTGTTATGTCCTTTTGTCTTCCCTGCATTTATTTCATTGCTTCTGATATACAGATAAGAAATAAATGATGCCGATCCACTTCAGAGACCACATGTAAATGGGTCGCTTTAAAGGTAATAAAAAGTTTGGGGAAATTTTGAAAATAGGCAGGATAGTAATTCTTTACAATTTTGATATATTTGGATGCCCCTGTGGATGTATTATAACCACTAAAAAATTTAGCCCCTGAAACATTTTTACTTTCGAGAAAACTTGAATATAAAAATTTACCGGTGCTCCCGGTAAATGTTGATAAATTTCAAATAGCGCTTACGGCCATACAATGGTAGCTGCGACCAT
The DNA here is from genome assembly GCA_035222895.1 of Strongylocentrotus droebachiensis. Lineage (NCBI taxonomy): Eukaryota > Metazoa > Echinodermata > Echinoidea > Camarodonta > Strongylocentrotidae > Strongylocentrotus > Strongylocentrotus droebachiensis. Next base: position 51,447 of record JAVYIG010006800.1, read on the forward strand.
GAAAATCTCAGAATATGTAGTTGTGATATGTCATTTCCAAACGGGAATAGCCGATTGGTCAATTTTAATCAAGAAACATTGTTTTATTGCTTAATTAATATCTTGACCTTGAGAGGGAGCTATACAACATAAAGAGTTTATTATTTACAATTTCGTAACTTAAGACTCGATTTCAACCGCGACAATGATCACTGAATATTGTAGGATCGCATGCTTCCAATATGTTCATTTGAACCAAATTCATGACCCCATACCAAAACTTTGTATTACCTTTAAGACATATCACTCGACACCATCATAAAAAAAAAATGTTTTGTATATCGGATGACACAATGTTGTTCTTAAAAGTTAGAACATTCCAGAACAGTTATCCATTTCTACTATATATGTATGATGAAAAATATTCTCCTGGGCAAGGCAACATGACTAACAAAATATCTATGTGAGGACATTCTTATTATCTCAAGGAAACCGAACATAGAATGTAGTCATCCACAATTTAATTTCCAAGTCGATGAATTCTGAGGTTATGAAATATTAAACTCTGTTCAAAATTTGAGTTATTTTGATGCATTTGTCCAAGAAACCGCTCCTTATTAAAGTATTTGGTATGCTTCATTAAGTTTATTTATTTTGATCCAGAGAGATCATCATCCCAAGCATAAGAAATAGGTACAATGTATGTGCATATATATATATACATGTGACAGGGAAAGACATTCAGAGAAAGAGGATCTGTTAGAGTGTAAAGGGAGAAATGAAAAGGAAAGTAAAGGAAAAAGAAATTAACACTTTCTGAGGGAAAAGAAGAGTGAAAGAAGAAAGATGTATACAGAGGGAGTACATAAAAGGTGGTAAATGGAGAGGGGAGAGAGAGAGACACACACACACACACACACACACACACACACACACACACAAAGAAAAGAGAGAAATAGAGAGAGAGATAGAGAGAGAGATAGAGAGAGAGAGTCCAAGTCTTTAAATACAACTACAGAAAATAAAGTATTTTAACACAAGGATTTGATGTATCACTTTTCTTCATTATAATAATCACATTTGTACATATTTCGAATATCATATTTACAATATTACATGTGAAGGACAAAATAGTGACACATACATTTCAAGAACTGAATATTTTAGCCCCAAATATATATGAAGAAAGGTCTTTATCTCCCATATTTCTTCACACTGCATAGAATTTACTATTAATTGGCAAAACATAGCATACTTTCAATAACAATAATAATAACTTGTTTATCAGCAATCATTAACATCTTTGCTGTCAGCCAATATCAAACATATTTCACTAAATAATGAACACAGTCATTCACATGACATCACATGAATAATTATAATATTGTTATTAAACTAATTAGCAACGTATGTACATGTAATGCATTTGTGTGTGGTGAAAATATAACTGTAAATACAATTTTAATCAAATGAATAGCAAAAGGCATCACAGGACTTGTATGGAATGACAAGTGACAATTATCTAGTTCTCAAGCAACATCAGCTTTCTTTCCGGAGATTTTTTTCCAATGCACAAAGACTGTTTAAATACATCAATTACTGTCAAGCAGCAATAAGTAGGCCTGAGTCAATCCGTTTAACCGACGGTTATCCGACCGCATTCATCAAAACCGTTTAGCATTTCTTGCTCCGTTTAACCGTTATTTACATACATTTTGGAATGTGCTAATAGCCGATGATAAAGATAATCAAAGAAACCGCAGTGTAATGTTACACCCTGTCCGCTGCGCGCCAGCTTTCTGGCAGCAGTAATCTCCATGAATGAATTTGTAAACAATAAAACAACCATGCCCTCTTCCCTATTTTCTCACCCTCTCTATTCCCTTCTCTCTGCAATGTGTTCATGTACCTTTTCTTATCACTGCACTCTCAGACAAGCAAAGTTCTAAATGTTTACACATTCGATGGTCAGTTCCTCTCACATCCCTTCTCCCCGAGTCTCTCTATCTCTCTCTCTCTCTCTCAATATTAACATCAATCCCTTGCCGACTCACCCCCCTAAAATAATGTTCATATATAAATAAAATACAAAAATAATGATAACAATAATAATTGAAGTTTTAGAAATATCAATCAACAAAGTCTTGGACATTGTGTGTAATTTAAGTTTTTGATCACACACAGCCACCCTTTCTATCTAGCTAGTCTCACTTGTCTTAATTCTTCACTCTCTGATGTTCCTGCCTGGTCCATGCAGCTCTCTTTCATACACACACACGTACACACAAACCTCAAACATCGTACACACAAACCTCAAACATCGGCGCCCAATACACTGTACATGTACATACACACAGGTGGAGAGCACATGGCTTCTTGACTCCCACTGAACCGTGTGAAAGCACGTGCGGTCACCAACCTGTAATTTATGCTGGTATCAAACTCCACCCACATAGCTAGAGAACCTTCATGATTGGTCACTAACTTGGATCAGCTCATTGCAGGGTGTGTCTTGGTAGTGAGTGTTACACACTTCCACATAATTTCATATGGCAATGATACATGCAGCAGGGACATGCTAGACATGTCCCTGCATGAATGGAGCTCTCTCCCTGACCACATGCAAACATTGCATTGCAAAGGCATATTATATATAAACACGTCACAGATCAAGCTATCTTCACAGCGCGCTTAACTTTGCAAGGTTAATCATGATATCAGATTCAGATGAGGAATAATAAGATATTTTGCATGTTGTTTATTACTGGTCTCTGTTTATCAGAATAGTGCCAAAGTCCGGCTCGGAATGCTCAGCGCGACAGTCTGAAGACCATCAGGCGTTCCGAGCTAAATCGTTATTACAAATACTGTATTTTCACTTTTTCAGATTATTATTTAACGGTTAAACGAAACCGCCCGTATACTTTTAACGGTTATCCGTTTAGCACAAAAACCGTAATGACTCAGGCTTAAGCAATAGAACAATAAACTTTATGAGCACAAAACAAGTACATTTTTTGCATAATTCACCCAGTCACTGAATTATAATTGTAGCACCTCTCTTAGGGCGTGTTCATGCTTCACTTTTTCTGGCCAGAATCAGGCATCTGTTACGCGTTTAGTTTAAAACACGGTTGCGTCTTAGCTTACTTTTGTAGAATCACCGAAAAACGGCGATCACGAACGCCGATCGTAAACTCACAAAAAGATGCGTTTACAATTTGTAAACTCGTTTAAATGGGGTCAACGCACTGACCTCTAGTGGGTCTACGTAGCATGCACAGTGAAGGTCACACAAGGAGAATTGCCTGGATGAGCCAGAGAAGTAAGCATGAACAGTACACCGTGGAACTGCGATCACGATGAGCGTTTACGATGAGCGTTTCAGATCGCTCATTCTACCTTCAAAATCAAGCATGAACGCGCCCTTAATGATTCAGCATCTCAGACTTGCTATGAGTATTCAGTTCATAAGTTCAAGGGTATCTTAATCTTGACTTGTCTAGGCGTTCTTAATGAGATAAGACAAGTGCTCATACCACAGATATTAATTCATCGCTGTCAAAAACTTTAAAGGCAGTATCGAGAGGTGGGATGAATTTAAAGTCAATTTAAATTCTTTTAATGTAGAATAATTGAATTTTTGCAGATTCCAACAAGTTCATACTAAATGTTGAAACTATAAATGGTCAATTCAGTCTAACAAATTGGAGATACAATGTTAAGGATAGATAGACAAAGACATTTGAGTGAGGACTCATGAATTACCTAGTTCCATATGATATTCATACTTTTCATCATATATTTTTCAGTTAGTTTTTATCATTTTTCTATTGAATCTCAACGACGAAATTACTGCATTATTAATAGTATCAAGTTGAGGCCCTTTTTTTCCTCTCAAAATGCATTATCAGGACAAAAACTGAAGATTACCCTCAAGCAGTTGACATCTTTTAGTGGTGAAGCATTGTCTGCTTACTAACTTTGGAGGCTTGTCATATGAAAAGGGTTCCTAGGGCAACAGTGAAAATGATATGGGCGCCACTTAGCCATGTACAAATATACTTTGTCATGACAATATGACACCGTGTCTGTTTGACAAGGGGCCTATAATTGACACCCCATCTTTTAGGGGTGAGGGAATGGTTTGATTGCTGTTAGAGGTCTCCACTCGCTCCACCAAGATTTATTTGAATACCTTTAATTTTCTTTCAACCCTTCCAAAAGTGTGTTTCAAGCTTATTTTGATCTGTAGAAAGCAATGAGAAATAGTTAAGAGTCAAGACTACTTGTAAATAATAGTGGTCTACTCTTGAAAATGTGAAAAGATAATAACAAGAAAAAGTACAAATTTCAGAGTGTATCATAACACAGTACGTGCATATAATCTTAAAGCATTTTATAATAATTAAATCATAACTACATGTAGGTATATAATAACAAAGTATATGATAACAAAGTAAATGATAAAAAAGTATATGATAACAAACTTAACAAAATATATGATAACAAAGTATATAATAACAAATATGATAAAAAAATATATGATAACAAAGCCTACTTTACTTGAACAACAAAAAAAGATGAGGGGAGCAATTAAAAATTTCAAACCAAATGTACATTTGATATATGTTATAAACCTAGAGCACCGATTCAATTTTAATTACATTGCAGTACCGGTACATAACGAAAAAGTACACACAAATTTACCCTGTCTTGGGGAAGTTGCTAACAGTCTGAGGGACTTGTGATAAAATTATGATTCTCATTCATCAAAGCGGTGAATGTTTCAATTTATTCAATTTGTTTACATGCCTATACCATTTTGATTCATGTAATTGAATGACAGGAGCATTGATATAAATCAAAGAGTTATAAGAAAGAAGGTTCTTGCTCACAGTAACAAAACACAACAATTCCAATAGATTCATTGTTCTAGGAATAGAGCTCAGTCCTTATCAAAAGGTCCACAACTTGTTATTTTTAACATATAATCATTTAACACCAAGCCCAGCTTTCTATACTGCTGTTATTCTCTGACCTCGCTTTAAGAATCTTGATGGAAGAGGGAGCTGTTCAAATACTGTGGAACCTCGTTATAAAGAACATAGTCATAACAAACCACTCCATGACTCTTTAACAAAGTCATTTGTTGTGTTGGTCCCAGCTCTTGTGTTTCTAGTGTTTGTTTTGTTCTTTCTTGGCGGGTTGGGGGGGGGGGTGGGTGTGTTCCGCCTCAATATAAAAAGATTTTGATTTTATAACGTAATTTCCTTGGTTCTAGACAGTTTGTTACAGTGAGGTTTCACTGTACCATGAGTTGCAAACATATAAAAGTATGTTTGTAGGTACATTATACATGTGGTCCAATGTTGATATATAAATATCTGAATCTTATGTCATCAATACATTAAAGTTCATTATGCAATGCTTACACGGTCATTAATACTGTGTTAGTGCTTAAACTCAATGCCTTCACCTCACCAGCCAAGTGTTTAGTACTATGACTTAATACTATGAACCCTCTGTTCCCTGTACAACAAGAAACACCACATGTCACTATGACGTGTCTCTGGTACAAGCTTGGACAACAAGCTACCCTACCAGGCAATTACACTGATTTACTGCATTTATGGCATACATTTTATAGAATGTTAACATTCCGGCTGCTTTCTTTGCCTCTCACCACAGATTCATGTTTGCCACACTTGCCTTAGTAAGTGCCACAGAATGGCTTTGCAGAATTTCCCATTCTATTCTTGATGAGCTCCATGACAACGCATTTAACACTGGTATAGATTAATCTTACACCAGAAACATTTAAAAACTCTTGAAGCCTTTGGTAAACCTATGGTTGCACACTGTGGCAAACAAGTAGTATTGACAACAATGTGTCTTTAATTAGCTAACAACAGCACCACAATACACAAAGCTTTGCATATTTGCAATGTGAAAATAGCAAAACAGTACTCAAGCTTAAAACCTGATGCAACCATCCATTAGAAATGTGTGGATTTTAGCTTTACGCATCAATACATATAATTATAAACTTTGAAATATAATCCAAAAGAACTACCGGTAATAAAATTCATAGCAAAATCAGTATGCACCATAAGGATTAATGTCAAAGGTTAATATTTCTAACTTTGTGAAATGCTGTTTTAACGTGATTTTACTATGCATTAAACTATTGAAGTAAAATTCTTTGTGAAAAGACTTTTATTAGTTTATAAGAATGTTGCATATCCTTATGATTAAATAACGGATTTATATAACAACAAAAGAGGATACTCATTTCAAAGAGGTAGCTCATTTGTACTGGTGTGATGAATTACATAATAGCTGTGCAGTAGGTAGCAATACACACATGAGTAGTAACAAAGGCATCACATACAAAAAGGAAAAAGTAATAACACATTTATCTAACTGAGGAAGATGAAATCCCAAACAAGTCAGATAATAACAACTATGTTCCTTAATAGTATATGAACATTTTGGTTTTGGTTTAACTTTTAATTTACTGTTAACCCTTTTTTTTAAATACATGTAGATTCAAATAAGTATTGTTGTGTCAAAACGGAATTCAAAGTTACTGTTCTACTCCAGGTTCATCAATGTTTGAATTGCATAATAATGACCACTTTAAAAAAGAATCACAGAGCTTATCAACAAGGATTTCTTCATATTCAAATACATACATATTGACATTACATCAAGATTATCACAAACCTAAGTACAGCGTAGATCTCCCAATTTCAACAAAATAAATTCATATAATATAAGATTGTCATCAATATGTACATTATGATTTGTCCATTTCATTCTTCCATATCAGTTTTTAATACATGCTCCTTCCTTTTATGGCTGTCTCAATAAAGTCCTCAATGATCTCCCTTACTCTGTAATTTATCAATATATTCATTGCAATTCTGCATGCTGCACTCCCATCTGGACCCATACGTCATGCGACACATCGCTCATGGCATAAGGAGCAAATGTAAGTCATTTTGTTAGGGCAACAAAAAACAGAGATGGCAAACTTCTGTCTGTCTGAGTGTCTGTCACCCGATTCATCTTCAAACTATATCCTGTGAATGTTTTGTGAGGCGACTGTCGCTGTTTTACATGTATTCATCTCGTTACGCTATATCGCTATCTGATTTTGTCCTTCATTTGATATTTCCCATGCACCTGTGAGTGTGACCTTTTCTTTGTGTCCTTTTCTGACTTCACGGCAGCATCATCGTTCTTCCCAAGAAGTTCTCGCATGAACTTGAAGCGGGAGAGGAATGCCACCCATACAATGTACCACCCTGTAAAACAAATAGTTATTTAGAGCTTGCCATTATTTGTGTTCATATGTTAACATTTTCAATAAATATCTGCTCATGTGATAACAAATAAGATTCACTGAAAACTTACATGAGCATGGAAAATAAAACATTAAAATAAGGAGCGCTGACGATCCTTCTTTTTTAGGAAGTGGTTTGTGTGCATTTACAAAGATATCCTCGTTCATGCGGACGATCCTTATTCTCGGACCAGCGCCCCTACTGATGACAGTGTCAGAATGTTGTTGATCTTGTAGTTATGGCGGTTTTGAGAGACGACACCCTGTTGAACACTTATGTACAGGTTTATATGAGATAAGTCAGTTGGGTGCTAGGTCAGAATCATATCCAGCCTTTGACCCGTAACTCCGGGCGTGGAGATACCCTACTAAAACATACAAAAAATCTACAAAATCTTTATTTTAAAGGGATTTTTCCATGCATCCAACGGACCGGCCGAAAACTGGTGACGGTCGATTACCCCCTCCTTTACTTTATCATAAATCTTTGTTTTTAGGAAAAATACTTCAAAAAAGATAAGAAAATTGGCACAAAACAGGTAAGAAACATAACAACTTTTAAATCATGACCATTATTTGAACAGTTGATGAAGATTTAGTCAAGTGTTGGTATGTTTTAGTAGGGTATCTCCACGACAGAGTTACAGGTCAAAGTCTGGATATGATTCTGAACCAGCGCCGTCGGCGTCGCGTGAGTTGAAAGAAATGGACTTGGACTAAGCACAGAATCCTCTAACATTTTTTTCAAGAGGTGGGACTGAAGTTTACACTACAGAACAGTGCAGTCGTTACAATATTGCATCCAAATTGTTTGTTTTCGCTTACCAAACATTATGAAAAGTATCACAACGGCCAAGGCAGCGACAACCGAAACCAAAGCAAGCAGAAAGTCCTTCATATTGCTGTATTCTCGTCTACCATGTCTACATTATGAGAAAATAATGTCTGTATTTATTTTCACAGCAGTCCTCTGAATTTGCCGACTACTTTAGTCGAGCAGAAGATTGTGTCGCTAAATAGACAAATAAAAATGTTAAAAATGGAAAATTAAACCCGTGTATATTTTGGCTCAAAACTATATTATCCGTTTAATGAATTAAAGACTGAAGTCTTTCATTCAAAAGGGTGATTGATACACCAAATTATATAGCACAACTTGATATTTACAAATCAAGGGTCGAAGGGTCAACAAATCAAATTTGCATATATTTTCCGAACTACATGTACCCGAATTCAAGCAACGAATTTACAAATTAGGCATAGGAATTTTAGGAAGCCTGCTAAAGGATTATGACCATGAAACTTTCAGCGATTTCTATTGATTTACCGATTATGCTATGGGTCTGGTTTGTATAAGTGTGTGTTTATTCAGCAAATGAACAAACTGACACAAACAGACATTTTAGAAAACTTAACCGGGAATTTACCCAAGTGACTTTCTAAAACTAAACGCAACCCTATTTATAACTATGATTGATACAAATGCTTTATCAAAAAATGTAAGCAATACTGAACAGAGGAAATATGTGTTATTAACTCATATAGTCGTTTTAAAATGGAAGGGGTTGTACAGCTAAAAAAAAAAAAGCAGCCGCACATATTTTTTATAACCCTACACTTTTTGCCTTTTAAAGCTTATCTGCCATAGTTTACAGGAGGGATTAGACCGCCCTGCAAGGTCACTGGACAGGTGGTTATCTCATCAACTCAGCTCTCAGTTAACATAAGAAAAAGAGGATCATGGGGGACCAATGGTCACCGATTAGGCATTGTTTGTTATATAGAGGGCGCAAGTAGCTACAAGTAGTGCAGTGGGCCTTTAAAAACTGATCTCTTGCATGGATATAAATACTCTCCTTTTTTCTAAAATGTTGTTTTAAAGATTCCTTGTTAAAATTGATGAAACCCACTTCGGCCTATTACTCTTCAAGCCCATTCACCGTTGATAACGAATACAAAACAAATCGAGTCACATATTAAACAGAATAAATTAAATTGTTTTAAAATTAATCTGCACATTTCGGAGAACATAATCATGATCGAATCTCTTTTATTCTATTTTGTTTATACATTGCGCCGACTGAAAGGCGCTTGTTTCAGGACAGATAAAATTGGTGGAGAAGTTGCTCGACTTTGAAGTTTTAATATTCCAAAGTCAAGCCTGAAAAATGAGAAATAATACCACTTGATGTAATTATTAGTTGAATCTACATTATTTTGTAGGCTATCCCTCTTGAATGAATTTTGCGCCTTTTCAGAAGCACTTCTTTCTTTCTTTTTCTCGTACAATGAGACGCTTATACCCGACTCAAAGTCTCACTGCAAACTTTTAAATTGAAATGTTTGTCTAACACGTGTATGCAGGGTTCTTTTAGGAAAATGACTGTCATGACTCGATACTTATTTGGAAAATATCTATTTCGGGAATTCTGTTTGGAGCAAGAAGAGCGTTGACTCATAATGCTTAAAAGCACAGGGGGCCGTTTCTCGAAACCGTCATAACTACAAGATCAACGACATCTCGCCACTGTCACGCAACTTGTCAGCTATTGTGTTTCACAAAGCCGTCTTTGCCAAGATCAGCGACAACTTTCGCGACAGTGAGTTGTCACTGCTCCGACCCGTCATATCTTTTTAATTGCTGTAAAGCACCATCACAAGTCAGTTTGTTGCTATTCCATGGGCCGCGAAATGTACGATTAGTTTCACTATAATTTTGAGAAGAATATAGACGAGTTCGGTACGTAATTCTCTGGGATGCGAAATGCAAATGTAAAAAAGTGATAATACAAATTATACAGAAATTGTTAAAAGCTGAATATAAACATTAAATCACAAATCATTAAACTATAACATATAAATAAAAGAGATAAGAATGTTACACACCGTTGTCCATAGTCGATCCATAGTCTTTCTTAGGATACCATCATACCTTTGGGGCCTATGTGCATTATTATTCCCTCTCTAATTACTTCTTCCAAATTATATTTTCAATATCAAATCAATTATATAACGAATATTTATGAGACTCTAGAATAAAAACTGGCTGAAAAAGGGGTATTTTGCCTAAAATTCCTCCTCACAATAAACAAAAAAAGTACGTATTGATAAACTATCACATTACGGTATCCTTCAACTATTTTTTGAATAGACTGTCGAAAAAAAAACACTCACCGGTTTTTCTTCAATTTAAGAATCTTTACAGAAATATGCAAATCGTTTGATGATCTACATTTGATAATGACACTGTTTATTATTTATTTTAGGAGAATTTATATGTATATATTTATTTTTGAACAATTTTAGCCCCAAAACTTGTTTTGGGTTATTCTTGATAAATCAAATGGATCGTGACAAAGACTATGTTCTTGGGCTGCTAGTATTGCGATATATCGATATCTATGGGCGGCCATACGGGCCAATATCAACAGTCACAAAAACAAACAAAGATGCATACAAACAAACAAAGAAGCATACAAACAAACAAAGGACAGAGCAAAATAGACAAAGTACCCAGAAGAAAGGACCAATTAACAAAGAATAAATCAAAGGTCAGAGCAAAATAAAGTACAGGTCAGAAGAAACAGAGGGCGTTTTGGTTTACGGTAAGCAAATAGACATCAAGCACGAAAACGAGAAAGGACAAACTCAAAAGGACATCACATCATCTACGAACTGACCCTCAAAGGACAACAGAGGGCGTTTTGGTTAACGGTAAGCAAATAGACATCAAGCACGAAAACGAGAAAGGACAAACTCAAAAGGACATCACATCATCTACGAACTGACCCTCAAAGGACAACAGAGGGCGTTTTGGTTTACGGGTAAGCAAATAGACATCAAGCACGAAAACGAGAAAGGACAAACTCAAAAGGACATCACCTCATCTACGAACTGACCCTCAAAGGACAACAGAGGGCGTTTTGGTTTACGGGTAAGCAAATAGACATCAAGCACGAAAACGAGAAAGGACAAACTCAAAAGGACATCACCTCATCTACGAACTGACCCTCAAAGGACAACAGAGGGCGTCCTCGAGGTTTTTTTCTTTTTAATCTAGGGCCTACTCCAATACGCTGTAGGTCGATACAACAAATATGCATGCATGGGCTGGCCGGACTTATACCGAAAGCATCTCATTTTATATTTTAATATGGATACTGTCACTGATAATATAAGACAGCGTGTTTCTCGGCTGATTTCAGATATAGAAAGTGGGCTAGAGATGAATATACCGGTAAATCTTGATACGATCAACTACAGGCTCGACAGTCTGTGTAGAGATTTAGATCTACTACATTTTCACGATGGCCTCCCGCGTTGCCTATGGTGACATTTCAAATGCCCTGCTGTCTGCCAGACAAGTCTTGGAGTTCATGAGTTAGATGCCGCTGTAATGAGCCAGGAAAGCGAATCAACTGGATCTCGTTTTCAGCCTGATACAAATCCAGCTGGGGGTGCAGGCGGAGTGGGAAGACCAAAATTTGACATCTCGGAGGAACAGATTCGCTTCTTCGACTTCGCAGGTAACTTAAGACTCTAACTTTTTTGTTAGGCCTAACTGTTAGACTCTAACGTTAACTTAGATCTAGACTAACTGTTAGATCTAGTCTAGATCTAGATCTAGATCTAACAGTTAGATCTAGACCGAATTTTCGGCAATCCTATACTTTAGTGTGTTTTATTATTTTGGGTTTCTATTCTAACTTCAGTTAAGAGCTCTAGAGTCTAGACCTAGACCTAGATCTACGTGCATATCATAGGGTTAGGGTTAGGGTAGGGTTAGGGTTAGGCTAGGGTTAAACTGAAGTTAGAAACCCAAAATAATAAAACACACTAAAGTATAGATCTAGGATAACCAAATTTTCCGTTTATTTCGTTCGTTAAGCCTCTTATTTGGGTAGGGTCGGCTCTCTCTTTAAAGACGGAAGCCGACTAGGTCTAGGGTCTATAGACCCCTCTACGCATTCCCTTGCTAACACCATGGCCATTTAGACCTAGTAGATCTAAAGTTAGGGTGTCTGAACGATTTTTCAATTTTCAATTTGGGATTGTTTTTCACCATTTTTGTTGGATATTTGAATAAAAAATGTAATCAGAATAGTCTAGACCTAGATCTAATAGTAATACATTTCAAATTTCAAGACTCACCAATGTTTCTATCAAAAGATACAGCCCCTCAAAAACTCTGCAATATTCATAGCATTTTGGTCAGAATGGACAAAAAAGTGGTTCACGTCAAGTTATAATTTTTGCTCAAAAGTTGTAGGTCTACAGCACGATATGCAAAACGTGGATTAAGGGTATTTTCAAACTGAAATCCCTTGGGACTAGAGAAAAAATAAGCGCATGGATATATTCCTTACAGCTGGCCCAACTTATCCCTCGGGGGCTCACTTCATGAAATTGGTAAATCTCCAAGTTACCATGGAAACAATGTTTAAATCGCTGTTTTAAGCAAGATATTTTGACAATTTTGGGGGTGAGCCCCTTTGCGGAATGTGGAGAAAAACCTGCTCTTTCATATGACACCTCACTTATTGAGTATCACCTTCAGGATCACGAGATATATTGGTTTGAATCTCATTTTGGTAATAAAATCATTGACCAAGTTTGCATGAGCGCGCAATGCACATGGACTACATAGGGATGAGTGCAATCTCTATGGGGAGGATTTTAGCACACAAAACTGAGTGCGCGATCAGACACCCTACATTTAGACTCTATGGCCATATTTTTATGCCCCGAAAATCCCCCCAAATGTCATTTTACCTCGTGCATGTTATATTGTAAATTAGGCCTAGAATCTAGATCTAGAGTCTAGGCTATAAATAATAGACTCTAAATCAGTTCCACTTACCAACTTGACTGAAATAATCTGTTTAGAGGTCTAATTGTACCTTTTTAGGAAATTATGGGTCAAAATCGAAATCCATGTTGAAAAAGATTTGTCTGCACCCCCCCCCCCCCTTTACGTCAATGCTGGTCACCATTATGTACCAATATTTGGTTCGCACAGGTGCGTACGCAGGGGGTGGGGTTAAACCCCCCTCCCCTTGAGTTTTTTTTATGTGTATGTTTTTGGGGAAAACCCCCCCGCCCCCTTTTAATTTTTTTTTTTAAATAAAAATATTTAAAAAAAAAATTAAAAAATCCTTAAAGATGACCTTACCACCCCCCTCCCCCCCCCCCCCTCCCCCAATGGAACGGAATGTCGATGGGTCAAAATTTCAAATTTCGGGACCCCCCCCCCCCCCCCAAAAAAAAATGTCCTCTTACCCCCTCCCTCGCTTATTCAGCGGCTGGCTGAGTCGTTGTGATTTTTTGGGGACCCATTTGTTTCAAATTTGGGCCCACCCCCTAAGAAATCCTGGATCCAGGCCTGAGATCTAGATCTAGACCTCCGATTATAGAGGGGAACGTCAACAAATGTCAGTTTTACTGAAGAAATGACCCATATCAGACAGTTATATCAATTTTATCAATGGATATTTTTATAATAGCGATACGCGCATATCGTAGAAATATTGTGAGAGGATGAGAAAGCGTGTTTTTTTTTTTTTTTGTAGGGGTGAGAAGACATGAGCCCCTGAACGCTGACGTACTGATGGGGGGGGGGGTAGGGGGTTATTTGTTATTCGATACCAGTGCAGGGGTCTTGTTAATTATTTTTGAAGGAGGTAATTTGAATTTTATAGGAGGTACCATCACTGCGAGGGAGCGAAGCGACCGAGGGGGGGAGGGTGTGGGAGGGGGGTATCCCCCCTAGCTGCCACGGTAGGGACCTTTTGGGATTTTCCACTTAAAATCGTGCAATCTGGTGCATACCTAAGAAGAAAATTTGTAGTTATCTTTCCTACCTTGTATTACACATATATAATAAACACACATATTGTTCATGTTTAATATTACATGAACAATCATAACTCATAAGAAAAGTTATTAAGTTGATAATTATTTATCACTTTGTACCATTACTTTGTAATTTTTAATTAAACTGAGATGATGTACCATACTCAATCTTTCTACATCATGATTTGTTGAATACATGTACAGTATTTAAATACTTGTGACTTTTATTTGGCTCCCCATATGAATTCTCATTTAATTATTTTTTTTTGACATGAAATTATTGAATACATTTAAGAATTTACTTCAGTTCCTGTTTTCATTTTATAATGTTATATCACTGTTTTTCCTGACAAAGTGAAGACACTGTATATTTGTTTATTCAACTTTTTTAAGGAAATAAGTTATGTGCGATCGGAAGTTAGTTTTGAATATTCGCGGAGCGCGAGCCTGCATATATCATGCAGGGAGGTGGATTCCACCTCCCTGTATCATGCGAGCTAGCTGCGGGGGTCCGCCGGGGACGGCCGTGGCCGGCCTAAACTCAGCCGAGTTCAAAACTCTGTTGCCGATTTGCGCATCTCAGAATCTAAAGTACGTTGTCTCTAGACATTGCACGCACATGTATAGGCCCCGGTTTCCGTGATCTTCAAATATCAAATCGGCAACGGATAGTTTGGTTACAGCGAGCTAGCTTCAGTTTTGTTATGATCAGTGTGCATCGTCTTCTCGCGTGCACATCGGGATCGCAATGGGGTAGGGACGGGCGGGCTTGGCCGCCGCGCTGTGGGGGGAGAACTGCGATGTAACGTTAGATAGATAGGTCTAGGTAAGTACGGACGACGTCGCGTTCGTGATCGTAAGGGATTTCGTCGACTGCGGCCGTGTATGTGCGGCACTAATTATATCTTGGACGAAATTAAGGAAATTTTGGATTAGCATTGATTTAGATCTACCTTCTGTGATTTTTGCAAGGTTTATTATAGGAATTATAGCCGGTAAGAAACGAGTGAATAGGCGGCAAGTTTTACCGGTTACCGGCTTTAAACGACAGCCCTGCCAGTGATTTACAAAAGGTTGCTGAAATGACATGATTTTACGGTATTTTTTCTCAATATTTTTGTAAGTCGTATAGAGGCTACCTTTTTTATGCGTTTGTTGGAAAATTAGAAATTCCCAAATTTACAGTCGGGCCAAAAATATGCTTATTTAGAAGCCTTCATGTCAGGGCCTGCAGAAACTTTTGGAAAAAAACTATGTTACAGAGAAAAAGAAAGAAAGAGAGAGAAAAAAAATAAGTGACCTGCCAATGTCACAAACGAGGTATCAAAATATGCTAATCTGACCGTAATTAAATGCCCAACACCCAAAAGCTTAAGGGGGCTCTGCTGGGGCTTCCAAATGTTTTTGCTCATTACGCCACTGCCCCTGGAAGGTGAGCCCCCTGGAACGTTTGCCCCCCCCCCCCAATCCCAAACTGCTTCCGGCGCGCCTGCCTACAGTAATCCTAAACCTTAACCCTCACCCTAAAGTAACTTTTAATTGTTTTTATTTTTTTCTTCTCACCACTAAATAGTTAGCCTAGATTTAGCAGCAGTAATGAATCACACCCACTTCTTCATTCGTTTTGTTTTTTCTGCTGATCAGGAGAAATGAACTGTACAGTGAAAGAAATTGGACAGTGTTTCAACGTCAGTGAGAGAACAATCAAGCGGCGCCTCAATACTATTGGCTTATCCATCAGAAGACTTTACAGTGAAATAGGAGATCTTGAATTGGATGACAGAGTTTCCTTCATTTTGCAAAATATGCCCAGGGCAGGTAAGTGAACTATTATGTAAATAACTTGAGTACCACTAATGTCATGTGCATGCTAAGTGAAACTTGTTTTGTCTGTTAAATCCAGGTAAAATGCAATTACAGTCAAACCTGTCCATAGCGACTACCCTAGGGAAACACAAAAAGTGGCCTTTGTAGACAGGTGGTCTTTGTAGACAGGTTCCTTTAGTACATGATTCAATAAGAACATTTTTTCAAGGGATACCAGTAATGTGGCCTTTGTAGACAGGTTCCTTTAGTACATGATTCAATAAGAAACCATTTTCAAGGGAAACAACAAATGTGGCCTTTGTACAGGTTGTCTTTGTAGACAGGTGGTCATTAAAGCAGGTTTGACTGTACTGGATCGAGCTGATCAATCCTACTCTGAGGTCCGCATTTGACAGATTAAAGGTAAAGACCAGTAATGGTCATGCGATTGCATTGTGAAAGAAACGTTGTGGAATCGATCAGAAAAGGTTGATCATCTAGCATCTAGCATCTGCAAGGTTCTGGTATCATCAAAATGATAAGAAATTTGGCCCATTCTTCGTAAAGTTACAAGCACTATATACACAGAAAGATGTATACGGGACTACCCTATATCTCTCACACGACCATGAGAGAAACAAATTTACCAAATATATGAATTAGTAGGCGGTTTCCCGGCAAATTTTTTATCATCATGTATTAGTCAAAACATATTCTTTCACATGATTGGTAATGAGAGCTTCCATTTCATTTTTGAAATTGGGACGTTACCAATACTGGTATTTACCTTTAAAGGGCATATCTTCAGGTTTAAGGACATTACTAGTATTACTAGTACTCCACACATATTTCCATTATTAAAGTCAGTAACGGTGTCGTACACAGACATCTTTGATTGGTGGGGTGAAATTGTCAGTTTCTCCCTGGGGGTTATAATGTGTGCATGTATTAAAGTGTAAAGCCTGATTTAGAGTGGGGTCCAGGTTCTCGAGATTTAGCTATTTGGAACCTTTCAAAACAGCTGATATGCCTGGAAACTTTTCTGTTTCCTCAAACTCAGTTCCTTGGTTTCTCAAACTTGGTTTTGCCCAACTTGGATGGGTGCGCTTTGGGGGGGGGGGGGGGTGTTGTGGGCCCCAGCCACCCCCTTTGTGTATACCACTGGTCACTAATATTTGAATGTAATTGTTCTTCAATTTCAAAATATATCTTTCAGATGTTCCATTTTTAGCCTTCCCCAAATTCCAGTTATATGTTATTGTAAACACCAAATAACATGGTGTTCTGTATTCAATTCATTGCTGTGTAATAAATGTAATACCTACTTGTTTTGTTTTTCTTTTCCTTTTTATCTTTTACAATTTTTATTGTTTGTTCTTTTATGTGTGTGTGTGAAAACCTATCCTTTCGCCTCCTGTGGTTCACTCTCACTCAGGGGCGGATCCAGGATTTGCCGATAGGGGGGGCCTAAAATGTGAAAATCGCGCCGACCAATATCTCGCTCAGTGGGGGGGGGGGGGGGGGGGGGGGGGGTAGTGAGCATCATTTTTTTGGTATATGACCCCTAAAATGTGAAAATCGAGCCTACCAATATTTTGCTCTGTGGGGGGGGGGGGGGGGGGGGGTAGTATGCATAATTCATTTTTTGTATGTGACAAAAAAAAGCCAGGGGGGGGGCCTTTAATCTAGATCCATCTTGTGCACTACACTGTGCCTCGCCACAGATGGCGCTATTCCATAACATCCTCCTTTGTTTATAAAACAAGAGAATTTTAGATGCATTGACAAGATTAAACATCTTCATTTTAACTGAGTCCATTCCGTATTAACTGAGTCTGCCTGCCACTTGTCATTCAGTCCATTTTCTACTTTCATAAATGAATCCATGTGTTGGGTGTCCATGGTGATACCAAACATCGCAACGCTCACTGTTGAATTGATGAACGAAGCCTTGGCTATACGAATCGCGACAGCTGGTCTCTGTTGAATATGAGTTCTGTGGAAATTAACTGCTGTATCCGCTTCCTTGATATCAGCGACTGTTCGGTTCTTGCATGGATTATGCCCTCTTTATGCACTAGGGTCATTCCATGTCAAATCACCCAAAAAATCTGAAAATCTGAACCCGACCATTTTTTATTTTGATGAAACTTTTTGTACTTGTTGAGTGTGATCTCACAGCACCAAATCCAAAATGTTAGGTCAATTGGGTGAGGGGTTTGGGAGATACGGCCAACCAAATTTTGAAATATTTTCAAAAATGGGGGTGGCGGGCCTACCTTTGAACCCTTGTATTTCGGGACCTAATGGGTCAATCTTCACAAAATTTGTATTATTGGAAAGGGTATTCAATAAGGATTCCAAATCTGCCGCCATTTTGAAAATTCTTACATGTTGGGGTACTTTGACCTCTTGACCTAAGATTTGACCTTGAAATTGACCTTGTGGATCACGTAACCTTGACAACATTTTTCATGAAATGCAATCTCTGACATGTTCACTTAAACATATAAAAGTTTCAGAGATATAATATTTTTTGTTTAGGAGCAACAAGGATTGAAAGTATCCATACTTACAGATATTCACAATAAACCCTATTATAATGTATACAATACATGCAATATGCACAGTACAACATACATCTTCCACATGCTTTTTTGTTCTAAATGTCAGCAGTACTTGAATAGAAATAAAATGACAAGTTCATATAGGCCTAAAGGGTAAACAGGATGTAAGACTTTAGGCCTCCGAGTCGGTTCTAGGATAATTACCCCCCCCCCCCACCCCCCCCCCCCCCCCCCCCCCCCCCCCGAGGACAATTACCTCCGAGGACTATCACACCCAGAGGACAATTAACCCCAGAAAATTACCTCCTAGGACAATCTATCCCCCCCCCCCCCCCCCCCCCCCGAGGACAATTCGTCGCCTGGCTGGCAGAAGGGCGTTACCTCAAATTTCAGGTCAATAATGAAACATTAAGCAAAAGGGCGTTATAGCACTAAATCGCCTCAAACTTTTATAAAACTGATTTATTTCCGAGAAAAGAATTGTGGCACAACATTTCTATTAGTCTTTATGTTTTAAACCAATTTTCGGGACGGAAAGCAGTTTAAATAAAAAACAAATCTTTTAATGCGAATAATTTGAAAAGTAGTTTTCGAGTCGCTCGCGCGCTTACGCCCTTCTGCCACCTGGCCGACGAATTACCCCTCCCCCCTGGAAAATTACCCCCCAAGGTAAATTACCTCCCCCAAAAAAAATCTGCTTTGATTAAAACCAACTTATTGTCAGGATGGACTTCCCCTTTAACGAATAAGGGGGGGGGGGGTAATTGTCTTAGGGTGTAATTGTACGGGGGGTAATTGTCCTCGGGGGGGAGGGACAGATTGTCCTAGAAGGTAATTTTCTGGGGGTAATTGTCCTATGGGTGTGATAGTCCTTGGGGGGTAATTTTCCTTGGGGGGGGGGGGACATTTCCTGGGGGTTAGTTTTCCAGGGGGGGGGGGTAATTATCCTAGAACCGACTCAGAGGCCTAAAGCCATACATCCTGTTAACCCTTTAGGCCTATATGAACTTAGAATGGATATGCCTAGAACAGGCCTTCTCAACTAGTTTATTAGAAGCGCCAAAACAAAAATTAATTAAGGTTGAAGTGCCAACCTGTATGTTTGGTGACTGTGTTACGAGGGAGCGTAACGACCGAGTCGATACCGGGTGGGGTCCAGGGGGCGAAGCCCCCGGAAGCTAGTGGATTTTAGGGCTTTTTTGAGGCCCAAATGTGGCATTTTTAACATCTTTTTCTTCCATAAAACATCAATCATAATTTCATATTGATATGAAATAATTAGTACAATTCCTGGCTAAAATCTACACTGGAAGTTAATTTATATGTAGTTATTTTGGTGCAATAAACAC
Organism: Strongylocentrotus droebachiensis; assembly: GCA_035222895.1. Classification (NCBI taxonomy): domain Eukaryota; kingdom Metazoa; phylum Echinodermata; class Echinoidea; order Camarodonta; family Strongylocentrotidae; genus Strongylocentrotus; species Strongylocentrotus droebachiensis. The sequence goes on from JAVYIG010006800.1 coordinate 71,351, forward strand.
GGAAAATGTCAAAATGAAGTGAAAATCAAACAAACAAAATGGCTTGCTTACATTTTATGCTCAACTTCGCCTGCGACTTTTTGATTTTTCTGAGTTTTTCTTATTTTAAAATATAATTTTGTAATGTTGTTCTTTCTTTAACTTTTAATTTTTAATTTTTATTAATTTTTTGGAACAGCCGCGCGCCACTCTGACTGACCGCAAGCGCCACAAGTGGCGCGCGCGCCGCCAGTTGAGAAGGCCTAGAACAAAAAAGCATGTTGAAGATGTACATGTACATGTACTGTATGTTGTACTGTGCATATTGCATGTATTGTATACATTATAATAGGGTTTATTGTGAATATCTGTAAGTACGGATACTTTCAATCCTTATTGCTCCTAAACAAAAAATATTATATCTCTGAAACTTTTATATGTTTTAGTGAACATGTCAGAGATTGCATTTCATGAAAAATGTTGTCAAGGTTACGTGATCCACGAGGTCAATTTCAAGGTCAAATCTTAGGTCAAGAGGTCAAAGTACCCCAACATATACAAATTTTCAAAATGGCGGCAGATTTGGAATCCTTATTGAATACCCTTTCCAATAATACAAATTTTGTGAAGATTGACCCATTAGGTCCCGAAATACAAGGGTTCAAAGGTAGGCCCGCCACCCCCATTTTTGAAAAAATCTCAAAATTTGGTGGGCCGTATCTCCCAAACCCCTCACCCGATTGAGCTAAAATTTTGGATTTGGTGCTGTGAGATCACACTCAACAAGTACACAAAGTTTCATCAAAATCAAAAATGGTCGGGTTAAAACCATTGGGTGATTTGACATGGAATGACCCACTAATTACTGTATCTCTATAATTCCTTATTTAACTCAACAAAATATTATAAAATCGAGGGGCGACACTTATGTGAATATCTGATTCATTATTTCCTTTAGCCTTTCTTTCCTCCTTTCTCTTCAAATTTTGTTCCCTCAATTTTACATCAAATTGACTACCTGAACACCAGTAAACTCAAATTTCTAATATTGTAACAGCTACACTTGTTCCTAAGAAAATGTGCAAAAAACAAAAAAAATTCCATTTCTTTTTTCTTTCCTTTTTTTGGTTTTGGTTTTGGTTTAAACTACCAAAAAAAAAAGAAATGTTGAAACACATGTGCTCTAATCAATAGGTAAATATCTTTGCCAGAATTTGTGGTTATCTATTTTCCAAAATAAGTGTATAATAACTTTGTTAATGATTTACCATCTTCTACTAAATATTTTGAATTTAGATTATTTGCTGATGATTCAAACCTATTTCATACTTTTGATAAAAGACAGAAAGAAATAGATATGAATGAAGTAAAATTTGGAAGTCCAAAAATGGTGTTTTGTTAACAAGTTGACAATAAACTTAAAGAAAACAAATTATATGCTCATTAAGGGACAAAGGCAATCATGTGAAATTAGGGGTATTTTAAAACTCAGTGATACAGTGATAGATAGAGTCAGTGTAGCATCTTTCGTAGGAATTCAAATTGATGAAACTTTGATGTGGAAGGAGCAAATTCAGAACGTTAATAAGTGTATACGGAGGAAGATTGGACTGCGCTGTGTAAGTTGAGGCACTATACATGTTCCTAAGCACATTCTCATGCTCTTGTATAAATCCTTTATCCAGCCGCACATACTTTATGGTATTGAAGTTTGGGGAAGTTGCTATAAAAGTCATTTAAATTGCATACTATTGGCACAGAAAATGGCCATGCGTGTGATAACATTTTCCCCATTTAGAACAAGTTCAAAGGCACTGTTCGTATGTCTACAGGTATTAGATGTGCATAATCTGTTCGAGCATTTAGTATCGACATTTGTATATGATCTGCAGAAAGGACATCTACCACATTCGTTAATGGATTACTTTGTTTTAATGAATCACATGTATAGAACAAGAGGGAGAGAACATTTAATGCTACGATTACCTAAACGTAGTAAGACACGTGGGACTTTTTCAATTTCTTTCATTGGAGCAAAGCTGTGGAATAATTTGCCCATAAATATCAGAGAAGAAAAAACAAGATCATCATTTCGTCAAAATCTCAGAATTAAACTCCTAAGCAGAGATGAATCATAAGGATCAAATAATATGATATTCAGACAAAATAAATGTTAATATGACTTTGCATACAGTTTTAGAAACTCGGAGAACCAATCCCGACTAGCACTCGATCGTGCTAACTTTTGGTTCTCCCTTTAACAACATTTTAAGTTTTTAAGTTTAAAAATATCCTTTATTTGAATCACTTATACGTTATTGGAACTCTGTGAATTTCAATTCCAGCCACAAATCTCTACGTATTAAGTTATAGCTAATTCACAGGTTTTTATATGACATGATATATGATTAACTTAATTTGTATGGTTCAACTATGGATATTTTCTTTTTCTTTGTAACCCATGTACATGGATATATGTATACGACATGTTATTTTTGTTCTCCGTACGCGCTTCCACCTCAGGCACCGCCTGGTAGCGCGGGAGCCACGGGCTCCGACGGAAAGAAAATATTACCCAACTCCAGTGGCAAGTCACGGCTGGCAAAGTCAGCAAGAGTGGGCTGGGGAAAGCTAAAAGTAAAACAAAGACAAAGTCGGACTCAGAGCCAAAGGCAATGAGCGAGACGGGGAATCAGAAAGTGAATTCAACGTTTCCATTATCTACTTATTTACTCGTCTCAACTCTGTGCACATGCTCTGATTCCACTTTATCTGGTTGCAGTTCCATTACATGGATTTCATCATAGTACTCTTCATCCGAACTGTCTATGGCTTCCACTGCATGCACCGGTTTCTTCCCTCTCTTTTCTTTCCATTGATCCTGCTGCTGTGCCCGCCTTTCTTTGCACTGGGTTGAGAAATGATTCTTATGGCAGTTGAAACACTCCTTGCCATAGGCTGGACATTTCTCCTTTTTCTTCTCATGTTTGCGTCCACAGAATTGACACTGAACTGTTGGCCAGTGTGTAGTTCCCTCTCTGCTCACCGCACAAACCTCCTGTCGCTGGTCACCTACCAGGACATCCACTCTGGCCTTGGAAAGCATGACGCCTGACAAGCTTTCACACACTTGTCTAAATCAAGTGAAGATTCTTGCAGAAGTCTCTCCCTCAGCATTCCATCTCTGATGCCACACCCTATCCTGTCACGAATCAGTGACTCCTTCAGCTCTCCAAAATTACAGTGAGCCGCCAACAGCTTCAGTTCGGTGAGGAATGTATCAAAAGATTCTCCACTATCTTGACTTCTAGTAAAGAACCTGTACCTGTCGATGATCTCATTCCGTACTGGTTGACAATGCTTCTCAAAAGCACTAAGAGCTTGAACAAGGGTTGTTTCCTGTAGGGTACCATCTGCCTATCTTGACCCTTCCGGTTTGATCGTCTCATACAGCTCTCTACCTTGTGGACCAACGAGGTACTTGAGCATCTTGATCTTTACCTTGTCCTCTTTCCCTTCCATGCTCAAATCGATATATAGCACAAACTCTTCCTTCCATTGCTTCCACTCCAACGCCAATGGCAGGGCACTTCCCTCAAAGTTCATCTGTCTAGGAGGTCTCAGCTGCTCCATTTTCCTGACATAATAAGTTTCTCTAACTCTGGAAACAACGTACTACTACTTCTGGCAAATGAGGGTCGCTATTCATAATGGAAGAAGAGGGTCGCTATTCATAATACGACGAAAGGGTCGCTATTCATAATACGAAATGAGGGTTGCTATTCATAATAGGAGTAGAGGGTCGCTATTCATAATACGTACGAAATGAGGGTCGCTATTCATAATGGGAGAAGAAGGTCGCTATTCATAATACGACGAGATGGTCGCTATTCATAATACGACAAGAGGGTCGCTTTTCATAATAGGAGTAGAGGGTCGCTATTCATAATACAAAATGAGGTTCATTACTCATAAGGTTCGCTATTCATAATACGAAATGAGGGTCGCTATTCATAATGGGAGAAGAGGGTCGCTATTCATAATACGACAAGAGCTAGGGTCGCTATTCATAATACGAAATGAGGGTCGCTATTCATAATAGGAGTAGAGGTTTTCTTAGTTTGTGTTGTAGTGGCAGGCAAATTAACCCCTCTTTTTTAAAACTGTGTCCCTCCGCTTATCAGAATTAGTTAGAACTGGAAACTCAAATTGTTGTTATTAAACCATTAAGTTTAATACCTGCTAAATTCTTTTAATCATATCTGACTAACAACATTTGTCAAATTACATGTACCTGCACATGCAGTGCACAGTTGGTAACATCTTTGATAATATTTAAAGTTTCTCCCATGTTGATTCTTATAATCCATGAAATTAATTTTTATATAATTTATGATTAATCACACCTTAAAGCATATTATATCATATAAGAAAAAACTCAGTAACGCTATGAAAAATGAAAAAGAAATGGATGATTTTTTTTAAACATGCAGTTACCGGTATAACTGTACAGGGAAGCACACATGTACATTGTTTTACAGTTAAAATACAGCCTGCTACCACCATATTACTGTTATTTTTTTTAAGTTGATTCAGATGAGTGAAGAATACGGTACAGGTAAAATGTTAATACGTATACTGCATGATTTTTGCCCTTATTTTTGCATTAAAGATTCTCCATACATAAAAACATGTGTTTCGCTTCCATGAATATCGATGATTTGAAAATCAGCCCGTCACAATGTTACCTGGTCCCTTGAATTGCATAGATCTACATGTATTTCATACTATTTTTTTTTAAATATTTTTTTTAAAGGATACAAAACGGTGGATGGATATCTGATTTCACAAGGTCTAAGGGTGCAAAGACAGAGGATCCGGGACAGTCTGTACAGACTAGATCCAGAAAGACAAGAATTGAGAACCATAACTGCTGTACGAAGGAGGCATTACTCTGTGGCAATGCCCTTGTCACTTTGGCACATAGATGGACACCACAAACTGATACGGTGAGTTTTTTTTTACAGTACTGGCAAGCCAATTAGCATTGAGTGTGTTCTATATATTTACAGAATGCAGTAGTCCAATTTTCATGACATTCATTTTTCCCCTTTACAGATTGCAAAGTAATTTAACTTTTTAGACAATGAGGATAACATGAGATTCATGAGGGCATGTGCATTTAAAGAAGTTTGAAAGAATTATCATTCATATTGAGAGACATACATACATGTACATGTACATATACAGACATTTTTCACAATCATTGGTTTGAATTCGAATTTTACCCTATTTTTGATATTTTAAAGGCTAAGTCCACTCCAAGAAATAATTTGCTTTTAATTTAAAAAAATTGAGTAAAATTGGATAATTAATAAGGAAGTTATGAATTTTTGAAAAAGAAACAGTTGAAATCACTGCAAAAATTGCCAATTTGATAAATTAGTTTGTGACGGTATTGCCTCACTATCTATCAATTGTTTTATTTATTTTTATCCCATTAATTTCCCTTTTTACCTCCCAAATCTTGATTTCCCCATGTCTTCACCCAGGTTATACGATAATTTGTATCATATTGCGTGCATGACATTTTTACAAAATCTTTTATGAACTTTGAAGAATTTATAGTATTTTTTCTGAATATTCATAATCATTGATTTTTGTCTCGACTGCGTAGCAAAAAGTGATGTTGACGCCACCGCCGGAAAAGCAGCGGCGTCAACATCAATTAACCAAGGTTAAGTTTTTTTAATTTTAAATGAAAGTATAATTAAGTTCTTCAATAATACTTGGTAAAGGGTTATCAAGTATCCCCAAACATGTAAGGAGATTTTCAGGTCACAAAGTCAAGGTCGAAGGTCAATTCAGGTCTGCAAACTTAGACTTTGTTGTGGCATGAACATCAAGATTTGAATTTTTAGCATAATTTCAAAAGTGTTTGTTCAAATTCCATGAAACTTGTACACAAGGTTTATCAAGTATCAGAAATCATATGACACAAATTCCAATTCACAAAGTAATGATAAAAGGTCATTTTAGGTAAGTAGAAACAGATTATATTTGTTCACAACTTATATGTACTATATGTCCCATTTGCAGGCCCCAAAAAATGAAATGGTTAAATTCCAACGGCATTTGAAAGATCATACTAATTTAGAACTTCCCTAAAAAAGGGGCTTGAACATGTCTTTAAGTGGGAAAATAATGACTATTAGTTAGTAGAATGCTCGTACGTTTTGTGCTGAGCGAATTCAATCAGTTTAATTTTAGCCATTACAAGAAGTGGGTTATTGATGTAGACGGATGCTCATGTACCCTTTACAGCTCATTTTATGTGTGTTAATTATTACCAAAGAAGAAAAAAGTCAGTCATTTCACTCAATAGTGTCTGACAGTGAAGTCTAGCAAGTAAACCGGTTTCCTTGCACAATTTGAATATTAGGACACTGCTAAGGTTTAAATTTCACAGATAGGACATACATGACATTCATAATTCCTGCAAAGTTCTACAGAATTTGATGTTGGATGCAAAAGGGACATTGTATATTAATATGATATTTTTTTTTTAAAAAATCAATTTTTGGTTATTTGTCCATATTTCATGAAAGTTATCAATCTTGGTACAAATAATAGTAACTAATTCTTCTACTGATTCTTAGTCAATATTCTCTTCAAAATGCTGATTATATTCAGAGGTTTCATTTTTGGGGGCCTGCTAATGGGCCACCCTGCCTATAAATAATGTCCCAACCTCAATTTCTCATCATATCGAAATGCGTAATGCAGGCGAGACCGCTGAGAGCGTTTCCCTTGTAATACTTGTTATTGTGTTGATCAAGATAAATAGCCAATTAATGTCATGACAACTTGATGATGTTCTTTATTTTTTAACTAGACCGCATTAGATCATGCAGTTGAAATCAATCTGAAAGTACATCACAGCATTGTAATGTTTTACTCTTATATTTCTCGGATCTAATAATTTCTCATTCAGGTGGCGCTTTGTGACTCCTGGGGGAATAGACGGATATAGTCGAGCTATCGTCTTTCTAGGGTGCAGCTCCAATAATAGAGCTGGAACAGTGCTCGAACTCTTCAAGGATGCGGTCTCCAATTGGGGTTTGCCATCTAGAGTGCGCTCTGACCACGGAGGGGAGAACACAGGAGTGGCGATGTTCATGCTAGACCACCCTCTCCGTGGTTCAGGAAGGGGTTCCTTCATTACCGGCCGGAGCGTCCACAACTGCAGGATAGAACGTCTGTGGCGTGACCTCCATGAACAGGTGACAAGAACTTTCTATAACTTGTTCAGGAGTTTTGAGAGTAGAGGCATCCTAGATCCTGATAGCGAGCTGCACATATTCTGCCTTCAAGTGGTGTTCCTGCCTCGGATTAACCACAGCATCCGATGCTTCACAGAAATGTGGAACAACCATAAGATCCGAACAGCCGGCAACAAGACGCCAATGCAGTTATTTATAATGGGGCTGCATAGCCATAGAGGAACTGCACTCCTCAATGAGCACTTTGAAAACTACTCAGAGGTACATAATTTAATGCATAATGCCCCACTACATAAGCCTTTGAATATTAATTAACTATAAATCATAACAATGAGCATACACCGATGTCCCCTAACAGATTATTTACTTCAATTACCGGTACTGGATTTGTTTTGCATTATTACCTCACCAAACTGAAGACTAGCTGGGCTGCTATAACCAAATTAAATCAAAATTCAGTGTGCATTTAAATGATGCTGTGTACTAAAGTGCATGTTTACTTGTATATTTTTGCATATTGTACAGCTAGTATATGGATTACAGTTGAACATAATACTACTTGATTTTTAGATAAATGAAAATGAATTTGTCAAATTTTAAAGTTTAGCTCTAGGCACAAATGTCACCTGTAGGTTTAGAAATACAGGTAGGGCTACAGGTTTCTGATTAATCAAACTGAAGGATCATTTAATAATATTTATTTGAAAATGAAATTTTGTAGGTGGGGACATTTTGTACATGGTTATTAAAGATAAAGTTGAGTTCTGTTCGTGCAATTGATTGAGAAAGAAATGGTGTGGAATCGATCAGAAAAATTACAAGCACTGTACATGGGACTGTATATGGGACTTCACAAACACGGTGCATAAAAATCCGTCCCGATGTTGATTATGTTACATGCCATATTTAGAATATGAAGGCATTTGGAGAGCCATTCTTTTTAGGGAACATGTTTTATCTTATGTTCTTCCACACTTACATGATAACAATGTTAACACTCACAATTTTTTGTTCACCTCTTCCCAGACCTCAATCTTTAAATGTTTTTGGTAAGCTTTTATAAAATTTATCTTTTAATAGGACGAAGCTGCCGAGTATGGCATTGATCCCAGTGGTCACTACTTGGGAGGAGCAGAGAATGATGGAAGTGTCCAGATTCCATCTACTGTATGCCCTCTTGCACTAACTGCAGACCAGATGGACCACTTTAATCAGCAAGTCAGATTCCATCCTAATGACGTAAGTGTATTCGATGACACAGCCTACCTACAAGGGCTTGAGGTGCTTCAGAGTTTTAATCAAGACTGAAATAACTGCATTGGCGTCTTGTTGCCGGCTGTTCGGATCTTATGGTTGTTCCACATTTCTGTGAAGCATCGCATGCTGTGGTTAATCCGAGGCAGGAACACTACCTGAAGGCAGAATAGGTGCAGCTCGCTATCAAACGTTCTATCCTGCAGATGAAGGAACCCCTTCCTGAACCATGGAGAGGGTGGTCCAATTTTAGGTTCTAAAAGGGCACTAGAAATGTCATAAATAAGAATTTGAGGAATAACCCTGCACTTTGAAGGCATTTGCAGTCTGAACTCGACTATCCCGTTAATCCTAGTCCATGCTATTCTTTTTATTTGTTATTTTTCTTTTGCGTGTTTATAAAACTCTTGAACCTGTTTATTTTATAAACTTTTGTTACTAACCGTGTTTTAATACAGAACTTGAAAAGCTAATGCATCTACTGCAACCCCGTCAGAAAGATTAAGAGAGCCACACCAAAGTTCCACCCATACATCCTAGTCCAGCCAGTCATAGAGGCTGTTGCAGCAAGCGAGTATCCAACACATAATACTTCAGGCAGCTTAGATGGAATTACTGACCTGGATTACAAAATGGACAATTAAGTCAAAGACAGCTACTGTAGTATACACCTGTATGTTCCAGGATACGTGCTCGAGTTTAAGCAATTTGATATCATGCAGCAAATGTCATGAGAGAATCAAGAAGAGATGTGCAATGTGGATATCATAAAAGATAAGAATGCCCTCTTGCAGAAAGAGGATAGTGAGCCAGGAGCATCATCTACCGGTGTTGTCTATGGCATTGACCCAACTGCAAAATGGTTGGACATCATACATCGATCTCCAACTTCTGCATTAGTTTAAAACGGATCGAATTCCCCTTTCTTCTGCAGCTTCACCTTCTTCCTGATCACACTCTGTCGACTTTGTCCTGAACAGAATGTGTTGGAAGCCTGACTTTGACTCAGAATCTAGATAATTATGCCAGTGCTAGCTTATCAGCCCGCCATCTTCTATTCTTATTGAATGACATGTGTTAAAATCCATGGGTAAAAACATTTGCATCTTGATGGACGAATGGTTATTTAAATGTAGAAATTTGTAGAATTTGAACACAACTATATTTTGTATTGCAAATAACATTATCCAATTCAGAGTAGCATGCGGTACAGTAGTGGGATAGAAAAAAAAATGAATCGTGAGGGAATGTGGAAATAAATGTACAAGTTGATGACAATTAAAATGATCGATATCAAGTGGAAATGGAGTTTGGTGAAAATTGGTTCATGAACTTCAAAGATATCAAGAAGAACCCACTCTTAATTTAATTTCACAGGCCACAGAACGTTATAAGAAATTCAGTATAAACTAGCGCTGTAGCAGGATTGCAAGTTCGTAATGGGTATTATTGGATGATAATTACCACTACTGGTATATGCATAAACCTTCAATCATTATGGTCGAAGGCATAAACCAACAATGTAGTCAAATCTAGTGTGCATCATTGATGCATCATTTCTTGACAGATTTCTTTCAAATTGAGTATGGAAGTGTATATTGGTAAAATCTATGCACCTAGTTTTTGGTGATGCTGGCACTAGTGTCCCGTGTTTTATAGGATCAAAAGCTCATATTTTGGTGGGTATCTAGTGTGCACTCTGTAGTTCATATTGACAGATTTCTTTCAAATTTTGTATACCGTAGAGATGTATCCGAGGACAATTTACACATCTCTCCTTTTTGGTGATGCTGCCCTCATTGTTACATTCTTTATAAGGTCAAAGGTCATTTGTCCTTATTGTGCCTTGTTACTGCTGCATTTTTTGAAGGATTTTTTTTCAAATTTTGTATGGTAGTGTATCTTGATCAAATCTACATATGTGTAGTGTTTGGTGACGCTGCCACCAGTATTCGTCTATTTATTAGGGTCAAAGGTCATATTTTGGTGGGTGTCTAGTGTGCGCTCTGCAGGTTATATAACCCATGACCAATTTCTTTTAAATTTTGAATGGAGATGTTTCTTGGTACAATCTACACTTTTGGGCGGTGCCCTCATTGTTCCGTCTGTTATATGGTCAAAGGTCATATGTCTCTTGTGCGTTTTAACTACCACATTTCTGGACAGATTTCTTTCAAATTTTCTACAGATATGCATTATACTCTAATCTAGACACATATTGCTTTGGTGATGCTGCTCCTAGTCTTGACAATAGTCCGAGCCACTATAGTGGCAATCTCTATGTCATCCTTTTGTTTCAGGGATGGGAGAGAGGATCTTAATTGTCCCTCCTTCGAATATAAGGATGACACAAAATTGCTGCCACTGCCGGGGGATACATTCGCATTGCGCGGCAATACAGATTGTGTTATTTCTATTTATTATTATAGGAGAAATAGGTGAGGAGTAATTTCATTCATGTGAATTAATATCTTCTTCTTTCTCTTAATAATTTTTCTGATAATAAATAATTGTGTATCATTCTTTTTGTTAAAATTATGATTACGGTAGTTGATTATAGATGTATTTATTTCATTCTTTTTTTTCTTGGGTAAGGGGGGGGGGGGGGGAGAAAGCAGAAATTTGTCCATCCCCGATACATTTAATCAGTTTGGTATAGTCTTTTCTGATAGTCACCCTTGCATATAAAGTCAAATTTATTGGAAATATTAAATAATAGGCTTGATTTTGATAAAATTATAAAATTTAGACTCTCAAAGACAATATAAAATTGTTAGAAAAGGGCTTGTATTGGGCTATTGGCCTTCGACCAATGCTAGGTAAACTTATGTAAGGTTGTACATTTGCGTATAAAAAACGTTAAAGTACACTGTCTTGCTAGAGTTTTGTTTTTTTCATACAAGTACGTTCATGCTCCTCAACACCTCATAATTTCTAGATGTATTATACTTTCTTTTAACAATAAAGTAAAGTATAAATGAAGCTGAATTTTCAACATTCCAATTATTTTATTCTTGTTTACATGGAGAATAATACTGGTTGAGAAAAAGTGAAAATACAGTGAGTATACTGTACATGTATTTGGATCAAAGACATATACATGTATATATATATATATATAATGAATAAAATTTTCACTACAAAAATACACTGGTATATTGAGGTATTTTTTTTTAGTCACTAAATATTACAAACTTCAATATCACATTGTGTCAATGAGCCAATAAAACTAAAGATGTGGTCTTTTCTTGCGAAACACAATTTTTTACTAAATTTGCTTAAAAATTTGCCTTGCACACTTATGGACACCATTTTAATTGCCCTTTAACTTCTATCCTTGGTAGTTTTGCTCAATTTTTAACTTGCCCTAGACCTATTAAAGAGATGCACCTGTGTGTGAATAAACTTTGGTGATCCCAAATGCCACAATGGTCAACCTTGTTTTGTCATTACATGGACCAAAATGCTAAATATAAATGACATGTGATGTGCATCATATTTCCTCATTTTGGATGAAAATAAACAATTCAAAATGGTTGTCTTCCCAAACTGCCCTTTTTTTTTGGACACACTTGGGCTAAAAAAATCTACGACAAAAAATAGTGTTCCAAGATGCCCCCCAAAGAAGAAACTACAAATATTTTTACCCTTGCACTAATCCAAAATTTATGTGCACAAGAGGGTATACTACCTTAAAGATGGGTAGAGGGATTTTCAAAGGTCAAAATTTAGCTCAAGCTGGAAGTTGGATTAACATGGACACATTTTAATTGGAAAAAAACGGCAAAAGCCGCAATTAATGACTTATTCTCAACCATATAGTTGATGCATATTTACTAGCAAAACTATTCCTAGTATGAGAATTAAGCGGTTGATTTACTTCAAATTTCATACATGGGGTCCAAACATAACCTTGGTACTGTTCAAGTTGTAAATAAATTTGTGATCCCTCTACCAACTTTAAAGTCACACGAAATGCTCAACACAGCTTAAATGCATGACAAACTCTTTTAAATCTTCTGGTGCAGGTTTATACTGAGTCAATGAACAGATGAAGTATTTATTGTCCCATTTTCATAAAATTGGTTTACATAATGTCTTTGCTTACTTCATTTAATTGCATTTCGATAGGTTTTTTGTAATGTCTATCTATTTAGGGCCCAATATTTTCACTTTAAAACCTGCATAGATCAACAAAAATTTGGGCTTAGGAGAAATAGAACTGCACTAGGAGTAAATATGAAATAATATGCCTAATTGGTATAACACGACATTTTTTCTACCGGTAACTATGGTAAAAACAAAATTATAATGATGATGGTACCATCAATGTTATTATGTTATTAAAATATGACCCGTTCTGGTTTTTCTGACTAAATTTAGCCAAGCTCACAAATATCAAGGGCAAGTACTGCAATTAAACAAGGCATTTCAAGGTAAAGTTATGTACTACATAGAAACAAATATGCATGGCAAGTCAAATATAAGAAGGCATTTCAATTGTCTTACATCATTATTAAAGTGACTCTGTAACATTGCCTAAGATTCTGCAACAAAATCTTGGATTTAGCTCATATGGTGCAATAATAATGTTAAACTGTTAGTTCAGTGAGGAATCCCATGACTTTTACAAGTCGATCGCCTGTCTGATTATTAAGATATATATTTATGATTAAAAATTAAAAATTTAATTTTGTGTTTACCTAACGGTTTTTATAATACTAGTCTGTCTATTGGGGAATATGAGTATGGCAATAGGGCCATACTTTTAAAGGGATCTTTGAGTGACGGGTTTTTACCATACTCGTTTTCCCCAAAAGAATTTAGTTTTACGAAAACTGTTAGGAAAACACAAAATTTGATTTTGATTTCAAATCATAAATATCTTAATAATCAGACAGGCAATCGGCTTGTAAAATTCATGGGATTCCTGACTGACCAAAGGTTTATAATTATCATTGCAGCATGAGCTAAATCCAGGATTTTGTTTAAGAATAGGATACAAAGTTACCCAATCCCTTTAACATTGTTTAACGATGCTAGCTTTAAACGACTTACAAATAAGTACAACCATGGACCTATTACGGATGGACATTCATCGTTTTCCTAACAAATTCATTGTGATTGTCTCCGTCAATGTCGTCTCAATATTCCGTATGTAGCTTCGTTTCCGAGAAACCTTCTACAGGGTAATGATTAACGTAGTAAACGCACTAAACTGAATCATTCACACAAGACGCAGTCTCTGCAGTATAAACTAGCTTGTGCCTTTATTCAACGACGACAGTCTCAACAAATTCAGAACAAATGTAAAAACGTGTGGTGGTATAACTAGTGATGTCGATATAGTAGTGATAGTGACGTAGCGATAGCGACGTCGCGATAGTGGATAGTGTCGTCGTTCGTACTGATAGTGTGGTTTACTGTTAAGACACAAATAAACAGTATAATAAATAAACAGTATAATAAGTAAACAATAGATACGTCATCATAATAGTGTATATAATGCAATAATCATGCCGTTAATAATAGTTATGCAATTACATAACTCCTGATATAAACTTCTCATATTCAAGTAATGTACATGCATCTTTGTAGAAATGCAACAAGTTCCAATGATCATTAAATCCCTCTTAATATCCCTTAGTTCAAGCTATCACTGCCAATTAAACATGCAATACATGCAGTCTAAAGTTTTGCCTAACTGTAAGACAAAGAAACAATTAAAGCACTAATCAGTGCAGTGTGCTTGAGTGCACAGGGCCCTATTTACCCCTCACACACACCCTACTAAACTACATGTATATCAATCATACATGCTCTGCACACAGCTGTGTGTGTGTGCGCATACACTAGAGGCTATGCCTTGGTGAACAGAAACTTTCCAAACTCCAAACTAACTTTAACTCTTCTATATACATGTACATCTTTCCTCCTATTAATACAGCAATCAACTACTGGGTATGGAACTACAATTATTACTGTTTCAATCATATGTACAAACTCATTATATAACTTGAGTAAGAATGACTTATAAAGCAACATATATTCTGGTAATATATCAGCTAACGAATACATGCTACAGTATACTAGCATTGTATCATAAACAACAAAATGAACCAAGAACAAAGGATTGGCACATAAGTTACTTTCTTCTTACAGGTTTGTCTCCTGTTTCTCACAATGTATGTACCGGTAACCTAGATTCAGTATACAAGAATATATGAACAAGCAATATATTGACTTACCAACTGTTAAATATCCCGGTTCTAATAGATGATTACAATTAATAATGAAAGATATTCCAAACTTTCACACAATTCTAAATTGAGTTGCTAACTCCTTTCCTGTGTAATTCGGTCTGCACTGTAGGATGTTGCATGCATCCCATGAGATGCTCTACAAGCCAAGTTTATGCAAATTAGCCCTAAACAAAAACCCCACTGGACTCTGGGCTGTTCCATGAACAAACAGGGGAACTCTGTTACATAATTTCAGAGGGGTAGGAGAACTTGTTTGTGAATACATGATTTGATTTCAATATGCCATGTTTATGACGCTACACCGTACATGTTTCTTCAGTTTGATCTCATGATGGTCGCTGCCAAAAAGCCGGGACAGAATCAAGATAGTGATTTACACATATGTTAATCTACATGCGCAGAAGATAATAACTCGCTTAAATCATGGAAAATCGATGTGCAGTTCTGGTTTATAATCAGAAATTGTTGTTCCGTGTACTAGCTGTATACATGCATTTTATTTAGAAAAACATGTTAATATTACCAGATACAGGTTATTTTTAGATTTTTTGGTTGTGATTTAAAATCCAGTTTCCCCCTATTTCCTCATAATATCCCAGAGTTACAACACACAGGGCTGATACAGATCATGGCCTTCTAATTGTTTTATAAGGTCATAGGTGTGTGCGAAAGTTTGCGAATCAGTAATAATACATTTCATATCACCAAAATCGTCTGCTTTTCAACTTTGCTGCTCCTCATTGGGGATGCTTTTATTTATACTCTTAATACAGAGCACACCATGCATCTAAACAAAACCAAGAGAGGGAAACTGCTCCTTTGTCAATGACCGAAAATGCTTACGCAGTCGTTATTGTTAAAACAGCTGAATGTTCTCATTAAGATGCACATAATCAGAAGGCGGTGACTATCATTGGATCAAAGAAAGAATCACGTTGAATGTCCATCCGTAATAGGTCCATGGTACAACAAACACACATATTTACAAAAATGTTTAATGTATTTCATTTGTAATTTACATTTGTTTTTCTTTCCCATTTGTCAAGTTGGCTCACATGAGCCAATGACAATTTCTGGTGAAGTTTTTTTCTTAGTCAATGAACAATGAAGTATTTACTGCCCCCATGTTCATTATATTTTGTTTACATAATGTCTTTGCTTACTTCATTTAATTGCATGTTGAGAGATTATAGCAATGTCAATCCTTTTAAGCCAATATTTTCACTTTAAAACCTGCATAGATCAAAAACATTTTGAGGCTTGGGAGAAATAGAACTGCACTAGGAGTAAATATGAAATAATATGCCTAATTGGTATAACATGACCTATTTGACTGTCTAACTATGGTACAAAAGAATAATGATGATGGTATGTTATTATGTTATTCAAATATGACCCGTTCTGGTTTTTTCTGACTAAATTTAGCCAAGCTCACAAATATCAAGGGCAAGTACTGCAATTAAACAAGGCATTTCAAGGTAAAGTTATGTACTACATAGAAACAAATTTACAAAAATGAAGTGTTTTTACTTCATGGCATATGGCAAGTCAAATATAACAACATCAGGAATGACAATTCATGAATATTTTCACTGTAAAACTTAAATAGATTAAAAACATTTTTAGGCTCAAAGTGACTCGGTAACATGCATTTTTGAAGGTTGATTAAATTGGGTAATTTTTGTATGAAATGCTACTTATTATCTTCCTCCGACTGTATCTAACATGCAAAAAAACCCAGAAGGCACCACTGTGCAACACCCTCTAACAGTGATTAACAGTAAATTCTCCCAACCGTTTTTCCATGAAAAAAACACATAAACAGGCCTTTAAATATCTTTCAACAGTTAAATGTCATGAATGGTATATAGAGCCAATTCATTGCTTTGTGACGATTTACATTCACCCAAAATGTAATTAAATTGTAATAATATAGTTGGGAGATGTAAGGTATCAATCAGATCAGTTTTTCCCAATTTCAATCGCCACTAATGGTCTGATTTCATTCTAACTTTCAGATTATCTTAATTGTACATCTAGCATTGAAGTCACTACCTTAGCAACATTTTCTCTCATCAGAACAGTATTACCAAGTCCCTTTAAGAGAAATTGATCTGCACTAGGAGTACATATGAAATAACATGCCTATATAACACCCTATTTGTCTAACTTTGGATAAGTTGTGGTCCATTTCGGGTTAAATAATGTTAAGTAGTTCACCCCACATGCCAACTAAGCGTACATTGGCTCATATTCATACTTCATTTGGCAGGGGTTAACTAAACATATATCAAGTTTCAAATATTTACTTCAAACAATAATTGGCATAAATAATGAGCTGGATCTTATTTATCAATGGCACTTCAATTTAGATGATAAGGTACTCATGTCCTAAAAAGAACAAGTCAACACAAAGCGTAGCATCCCCTCGCAAGGGTACAAATGGGCTATATACATCAGAACAAGTTACCTCCATTGGACTATACTATATTACTAGGCAAGGAAGTTGACCACATTTTCACATATATAAGTAGGTGTTTTTGCGTATCTAATGAGCTATGACCTTTGACCTACATACTCGGAAATTGAACTTAGGCTGCATGTACAAGTATTTTGATATCATGCACCTTCATATCAAATTTCATTGAAATTCGTCAAACATTACTCACGTTATCGAATGGAAACCAGATTCGTATATCTAATGAGCTATGACCTACATACTCCGAAATCGAACTTATGCTGTGTTTCGATACCCTAGCTGAACCTTCTTATCAAATTTCTTAAAAATCCTTCAAACATTACTGAATGCATCAATCGGTTCTTCAGATAACGCGATCACGAGAACGAGACATACGTACAGACGTACGTACGGACGGACGGACGGACAACCCGAAAACATAATGCTTCCGGCTACTTCGTAACGGAGGCATAAAAATATCATCATATATATTATACCATAACTACAAGATGAAATTTTGTAATCTGAGGGGACATATATCCTTGGACTTGCCTAGTATACTGTTGTTTATTTAAGCGGTTAAAGAGAAGGTTCAGTTCTGGGAAGAGGTGAAAAATTATTTGTGAGCGTTATCATTGTTATTATGCAAGTGTGAAAGAACATCAGATAAGACATGTTCCCTGAAAAGCATGGCTCTTCAAATGCCTTCATATTCTAAATATGCATGTAACATCGTAAAAATCGGGGGGCCGGCTTTTTACGCCACGTGTTCGTGTAGTCCCATATACACATTTCTGTGTACAGTGTTTGTAACTTTACAAATTTCTTATCATTTTGATGATTCCAGAACCTTGCAACACACAAATTCTTATATGCTCGATGATCAACCTTTCTGGTCGGTTCCACACCGTTTCTTTCACAATGCAATAATGACCAGAACTCAACTTCATCTTTAAGCATTCCCAAAGAACTGGTCTGGAAACGAATTATCGAATAGCTGGAACAATTCATCCCTGGAAGGAAGAGTTTCTGTGGCTTGGTATGGAATGGGCAACTGGAGCTCGTGGCTGCATGTCGAGGCTCCAATCCCCATTACAGGTGGTTTGAAAAAGGTTATCGTCAGCGGGGGCTGCCAACCGCAAACGGGCACATGTGACAATCCCGTCACAAATATGATTATTTGCTCCAGGGTCATCAATTCTTCATCACTATTGCAGTGATGGCTACCAGCTGCAAAAGATGGAATAATGAGTAGCATAAGGTGAAATGTAATTTCAAATAAATTTAAACATTATTATTAAAAAACAAACACAATTATACTGGGATGAAGATTAACCACTTACCAAATTATAAGTAATTGTACCTGGTGGAAGTTTATACTTTTTAGATAATGTGTTTTTCTGATATACTTCCGGAATAAATCCTGGACCCCATGTTATATACGAACCTGATCTAGCTGTATGGGATATGTTTGTACATTCATAATAGAAATGTAGTTATTACAAACCCTGGTTGTCAATCCCATATAGCAACCAGTAGAAAATTATATTGGTTCGTACGGGTTTCTACTGATTTGTTATTCCTTTTCCAGTAAAAAAAACAGTAGGAAATAGCGCCTTTTACGTTGTATTTCAGCCAATGGTGGTGTTTGCTTTTTTGTTGGCTTTTTTGTGCTGGTTATATTACGCACAACCAGCCGGCCCATGTATTGTTATTATTAATTAATTAATTAATTGAGGGTAAACGCATTTTTCTGAAAGTGGAGCTGAATTGCATGGTATGATCATATTGGCTAAAATTTGCACATTTTGGGGTCTAAAATTACCTTCATAGCAATTTTAGGTCGTAAAATCAAAGACACTAGAAATGTCATAGTAGATGAGCAATAATCATGCATTTTGAAGGCATTTGCGGTCTGAAAACAGAAGTCAACTATCCCTTTAACATTAATCTTGAAATGATTGTAATTCTTTGGGGACACAAAGTAAACAAAATTGAATTTAGATGCAATATATCATCTTTTATAACCAAGCTTTTACTTTACCTTCAACTTCCCGGACATATCTCACAAAATGGCTGAATACTGCTTCCTCCTGACGTCTCCTGTTTGAGCCGGGTTCAGCAAATTTAACCTCAAATGAGCTCAGCAGCGCTGCTGCTGTCAGCTTAGTGTCCTCTCCACCGTGCAGAAGTTCCTTGCACTGCGGAAAAGTCTTCATGAGCTGTTAAGATTCATGAAAATCGAAAATTTAAATGAATATAGAGAAGGCATATATACCAGACCTGCGAGAGGAATTTACCCACACTATGAACATGAAGCACAAAGCAAAATATAACATAAAAGAGCTGGGAGGCAGAATCTCCCCTGTCATGGAAGTTTTGCATGTTATACAGGACACCCCCACTGGATTAAGCGATCACCTGAGCCTGACAGTTTCACCTTTGGGGTACTGCCCCTGGATGCAAGTGCCTAATTTTGAATATCTATAGGTCCCCTTTACCTAAGGATAACATACATGCCAACATTTGAAAATCAGAAATCTGTACAAATTATGCTATTTTCAAAAAAAAGAGGAACAATCCTAACTCTCCTATTCAATACTACAGACAAATTTGTACAGGAAGAGGGAGACCTGCATTAAAATGATAATTATCTTCTCCCAAAAAGAGGAATGTTCCTCTTTAATCTGAACAGTTGGCATGTATGGGATAATTCCTGACAAGTTTTGTTGAAAACCAGCAGTCAATTTTCAAGTAACTGAAAATGTCAATATTTCCATTAGACCCTCCCCCCCCCCCCCCCCAAGAAAATAAAAATAAAAAAATTAGTGCCCCCGTCCCCCTCAATGGGTGATGCTATGAAAAGCAATTATTTTTAACCTTCAAGGATCTATTCAATATAATCCTATTCTAGCACAATGCTTCTTAACCTAGCTAGGGGGCCAGATGCCTTTTCCAGGGGTCATCAAGAATCAATTGAAAAATTAGAGTCTTATGTACTTGATTAACCCTTACTGCACTGGGCTATTTTGAGCCCCCTCATTTTTTTTTTTTGTTGCAATAAAATCCTCAAAATCACTGAAATTGCTCAAACCTCTCTTGTTCTTTGTCTTTATTTCCTGTATTGACTGATTGCACATATTGTTCTTAATTTCAATTCTCTTTCAATTTAAAGCAACATTTTATACCTCCGTCATCAAGATGGTTCCACGATGATAGCTAAAAATACTAGCAGCTAGACGATTATCCAAAAATGTGCAAGCTAGTACATGTATCTTGCACAAATATTTAGTTATTGAGATTATAGGGGCAGTGGCGTAATGAGCAAAAACATTTGGAAGCCCCAGCAGAGCCCCCTTAAGCTTTTGGGTGTTGGGCATTTAATTACGGTCAGATTAGCATATTTTGATACCTCGTTTGTGACATTGGCAGGTCACTTATTTTTTTTCTCTCTCTTTCTTTCTTTTTCTCTGTAACATAGTTTTTTTCCAAAAGTTTCTGCAGGCCCTGACATGAAGGCTTCTAAATAAGCATATTTTTGGCCCGACTGTAAATTTGGGAATTTCTAATTTTCCAACAAACGCATAAAAAAGGTAGCCTCTATACGACTTACAAAAATATTGAGAAAAAATACCGGAAAATCATGTCATTTCAGCAACCTTTTGTAAATCACTGGTATCGAATAACAAATAACCCCCTACCCCCCCCCCCCCCCCCCCCCATCAGTACGTCAGCGTTCAGGGGCTCATGTCTTCTCACCCCTACAAAAAACAAAAAAAAACACGCTTTCTCATCCTCTCACAATATTTCTACGATATGCGCGTATCGCTATTATAAAAATATCCATTGATAAAATTGATATAACTGTCTGATATGGGTCATTTCTTCAGTAAAACTGACATTTGTTGACGTTCCCCTCTATAATCGGAGGTCTAGATCTAGATCTCAGGCCTGGATCCAGGATTTCTTAGGGGGTGGGCCCAAATTTGAAACAAATGGGTCCCCAAAAAATCACAACGACTCAGCCAGCCGCTGAATAAGCGAGGGAGGGGGTAAGAGGACATTTTTTTTTGGGGGGGGGGGGGGGGGGTCCCGAAATTTGAAATTTTGACCCATCGACATTCCGTTCCATTGGGGGAGAGGGGGGGGGGGAGGGGGGTGGTAAGGTCATCTTTAAGGATTTTTTAATTTTTTTTTTAAAATATTTTTATTTTAAAAAAAAAATTAAAAGGGGGCGGGGGGGTTTTCCCCAAAAACATACACATAAAAAAAACTCAAGGGGAGGGGGGTTTAACCCCACCCCCTGCGTACGCACCTGTGCGAACCAAATATTGGTACATAATGGTGACCAGCATTGACGTAATGGGGGGGGGGGGGGGTGCAGACAAATCTTTTTCAACATGGATTTCGATTTTGACCCATAATTTCCTAAAAAGGTACAATTAGACCTCTAAACAGATTATTTCAGTCAAGTTGGTAAGTGGAACTGATTTAGAGTCTATTATTTATAGCCTAGACTCTAGATCTAGATTCTAGGCCTAATTTACAATATAACATGCACGAGGTAAAATGACATTTGGGGGGATTTTCGGGGCATAAAAATATGGCCATAGAGTCTAAATGTAGGGTGTCTGATCGCGCACTCAGTTTTGTGTGCTAAAATCCTCCCCATAGAGATTGCACTCATCCCTATGTAGTCCATGTGCATTGCGCGCTCATGCAAACTTGGTCAATGATTTTATTACCAAAATGAGATTCAAACCAATATATCTCGTGATCCTGAAGGTGATACTCAATAAGTGAGGTGTCATATGAAAGAGCAGGTTTTTCTCCACATTCCGCAAAGGGGCTCACCCCCAAAATTGTCAAAATATCTTGCTTAAAACAGCGATTTAAACATTGTTTCCATGGTAACTTGGAGATTTACCAATTTCATGAAGTGAGCCCCCGAGGGATAAGTTGGGCCAGCTGTAAGGAATATATCCATGCGCTTATTTTTTCTCTAGTCCCAAGGGATTTCAGTTTGAAAATACCCTTAATCCACGTTTTGCATATATCGTGCTGCATGTAGACCTACAACTTTTGAGCAAAAATTATAACTTGACGTGAACCACTTTTTTGTCCATTCTGACCAAAATGCTATAGATCTAAATATTGCAGAGTTTTTGAGGGGCTGTATCTTTTGATAGAAACATTGGTGAGTCTTGAAATTTGAAATGTATTAGACTAGGTCTAGACTATTCTGATTACATTTTTTATTCAAATATCCAACAAAAATGGTGAAAAACAATCCCAAATTGAAAATTGAAAAATCGTTCAGACACCCTAACTTTAGATCTAGACCTACTAATGGCCATGGTGTTAGCAAGGGAATGCGTAGAGGGGTCTATAGACCCTAGACCTAGTCGGCTTCCGTCTTTAAAGAGAGAGCCGACCCTACCCAAATAAGAGGCTTAACGAACGAAATAAACGGAAAATTTGGTTATCCTAGATCTATACTTTAGTGTGTTTTATTATTTTGGGTTTCTAACTTCAGTTTAACCCTAGCCTAACCCTAACCCTAACCCTATCCTAACCCTATATGCACGTAGGTCTAGGTCTAGAGCTCTTAACTGAAGTTAGAAACCCAAAATAATAAAACACACTAAAGTATAGGATTGCCGAAAATTCGGTCTAGATCTAACTGTTAGATCTAGATCTAGATCTAGATCTAGACTAGATCTAACAGTTAGATCTAAGTTAACGTTAGAGTCTAACAGTTAGGCCTAACAAAAAAGTTAGAGTCTTAAGTTACCTGCGAAGTCGAAGAAGCGAATCTGTTCCTCCGAGATGTCAAATTTTGGTCTTCCCACTCCGCCTGCACCCCCAGCTGGATTTGTATCAGGCTGAAAACGAGATCCAGTTGATTCGCTTTCCTGGCTCATTACAGCGGCATCTAACTCATGAACTCCAAGACTTGTCTGGCAGACAGCAGGGCATTTGAAATGTCACCATAGGCAACGCGGGAGGCCATCGTGAAAATGTAGTAGATCTAAATCTCTACACAGACTGTCGAGCCTGTAGTTGATCGTATCAAGATTTACCGGTATATTCATCTCTAGCCCACTTTCTATATCTGAAATCAGCCGAGAAACACGCTGTCTTATATTATCAGTGACAGTATCCATATTAAAATATAAAATGAGATGCTTTCGGTATAAGTCCGGCCAGCCCATGCATGCATATTTGTTGTATCGACCTACAGCGTATTGGAGTAGGCCCTAGATTAAAAAGAAAAAAAACCTCGAGGACGCCCTCTGTTGTCCTTTGAGGGTCAGTTCGTAGATGAGGTGATGTCCTTTTGAGTTTGTCCTTTCTCGTTTTCGTGCTAATTGATGTCTATTTGCTTACCCGTAAACCAAAACGCCCTCTGTTGTCCTTTGAGGGTCAGTTCGTAGATGAGGTGATGTCCTTTTGAGTTTGTCCTTTCTCGTTTTCGTGCTTGATGTCTATTTGCTTACCCGTAAACCAAAACGCCCTCTGTTGTCCTTTGAG
The DNA here is from genome assembly GCA_035222895.1 of Strongylocentrotus droebachiensis. NCBI lineage: Eukaryota > Metazoa > Echinodermata > Echinoidea > Camarodonta > Strongylocentrotidae > Strongylocentrotus > Strongylocentrotus droebachiensis. The sequence goes on from JAVYIG010006800.1 coordinate 95,122, forward strand.
GGTCAGTTCGTAGATGATGTGATGTCCTTTTGAGTTTGTCCTTTCTCGTTTTCGTGCTTGATGTCTATTTGCTTACCGTTAACCAAAACGCCCTCTGTTGTCCTTTGAGGGTCAGTTCGTAGATGATGTGATGTCCTTTTGAGTTTGTCCTTTCTCGTTTTCGTGCTTGATGTCTATTTGCTTACCGTAAACCAAAACGCCCTCTGTTTCTTCTGACCTGTACTTTATTTTGCTCTGACCTTTGATTTATTCTTTGTTAATTGGTCCTTTCTTCTGGGTACTTTGTCTATTTTGCTCTGTCCTTTGTTTGTTTGTATGCTTCTTTGTTTGTTTGTATGCATCTTTGTTTGTTTTTGTGACTGTTGATATTGGCCCGTATGGCCGCCCATAGATATCATGTCTGTCATGGCTTTGTGAAACGGTTTGTCCACTTCATGACATCTCCGTAGGTCGCCGACAAAGATATGACTGTCATGGAGTTGGTTTCGAGAAACGGCCCCCAGACTCCTTCTGACTCGATCTCAATGATGGAGGCAGCCAGTCTTGAGATCAACCTTCTGCTCAATTAAAGAAGACTGTACAGTTGAATTGTAGCCTATACTTGAATTGTGCACCCAAAGTAAAACATGAGAACTCTTTTCAAAACGGCTTATTTAGGGTATTTTCTTTTAATACCAAGCATAGGTGCCATCCACTTTTTTGTTCTCTTCTTCTTTTTTCTTTTCTTTTCCGTGCTTTTGCGGACACCTCTTACACTAATATTATCGCATAGCGCTTTTAATCGTCTACATTTAGCCCTTGATTCGCAGCAGATTTTGTAAGTAACAGATTTGCTTGTTTTCCATAACTTTTGATTTCGAACAACGTTATCAATAGGATGCAGATGGTATTGTTATGATTTTCTTAGAATAAACTGCAATATGAAATTTAGCACGGATTGTTAGCCTAACTTTTTAGAAGTCTGAATGGTGAGATTTCTATCTCGCAGTCCCGACTGTTAATTTTGATGGGGTGCAAAACTGCCAAGCCCGGTGCCCAACTTTCAGATCATGACTCATGAGGCTTTTCTTCTTCCTGTTCTGTACAGTCCACCTCGGGTGTATAGTCGAACTGTAGGCAGTATCTTATGCTAGATGTATTCAAGTTTAGAACCTTACTGTAACTTATTGTAGATGTAGATCTATATCAGGTGTGGTATTGATCAGAGAGTTGAAAATGTTGAAGAAATAAAGAATGTGCAGAAATTAATTTGTAAATAGTCTACCGGTATGCACTCTTTCAATGCTCTTGTAATTTGTATGTGTGTATTATAATTCTACAACTGCATAACATGCTACTATCTGCTCCCTTTTTCCAGGTGGAAAATCCTTAGCATTGACTCTCCATGCTTTGCTGGAGACTGAGTGGGAAAATCCTTTGAAACATTATTTTTTAATAAGGATACATAGCCTTGTTATTTGTTAATACAGTCTCTCGGAAAGAGAAATTCTACCAAGTTCAACTACAAGCAACAAAGCTGTTGACGTCCATCAAGGGTCCCATTGTGGAATTCTGTTTCTTCATGTCTATTCAGAGGATCAGTCTGCATGAGCGCTAAACGTCGCCAGCGAACACCCAACGGCAAGAAGACACCTGTCACCACAGACCTCAATGCCACATACACTCCTTCACCTACTGCTGCTAAATCACCACAAGGTATTATGTGGGGTTGTGTGTCCAGAGTCCAGGGCAGTGTCTCACGAAACAGTCATGATTACAAGATCACCGACATCCCACTGAAATATGTGTATTAAGTCGACACAAGTTTCAATTGGATGTCGTAGAACTTGTACTTATGACGGTTTCATGAAAAGCTGCCCAGACGCTTAACAAAACTAAATCTGTCACTTCTGCTGTTCTATTTTTTTAAAAGTGTGCATCAAATAGCACGAATAATCATAAATATCTTTTCCTTTATACTATTGTCAAATGTATGTCTTAAAAGACTGATGAAATTGGATGTTTGTTTGAAATCAACTGTATGGATATTAAACCAACCTGTCTAGACACACACCGTGTGCGTATACATCTACCATATGAACTTCTCCCTCTTTATTGTCCCCCCCCCCCAACATAATCAACATTGATTTTTCAATGCTGATTTAAAAAAAATTAAACTCAGTCCTTTAAATTTTGCAAGTTGTTTGCAAGCTTTAAATTAGTAAGTCTGCTTCACAGTGCTTAGAAAAGTATGCATACACGTATTTAAACAAATTTTGTCATTCTGTAAACTTTCGATTATTGAGAGGGGAATTCATGAATCATTTCACAAAAATATATTTTGGACAAGAGGTCAATCAAACATATTTAAAAATATATTGTATGTAATGTACATTATTTAAAATACTTCTACAACTACTACTAATAAAATAATGTTTTTATTTAGTGCAATTATACGATGAATCTGCATTTCAAATGCTTTTACTCTGCAGTGTTTATGACCATCCACCTATCATTTTCATTCTGTTTAGGACCCGAATCAGCCAAGAAGGCTAAACTGACAGCTATTTATGCTGCCTTGAACTCTGACCCGGTCGATGTTGCAGCGCTCCGCAAATTGGCCATCTCCCGAGGTGGCCTACTTACAGATGAGATCAGACGGAAAGCGTGGCCCAAACTTCTCAATGTCAATGTCTTTGATCCACCGCCAAAGCTTAGTAAGTCAGTTTGTTTTTTCCTTCTCTTTATTATTTCCATCTCTCAAGTTGTCTCATAGCCTCTTGGGGCACCACACAATGACCCCTATCTTTTTTTCTAGCAGCAGCAGCAGCAGCAGCAGCAGATCAGGATCTCCCATACAAAATGCATTTATTGGAAGAAAACACATTTATGTGAACCTTCAGAACTTTTTTTTTTTTAAGAGGGTTGTCATGTGAAAGGGGGGGGGGCATTGTTATCGGATGACTACCCCATATTTCTTCTGTACAAATAGCTTGAGAGTGAACAGAAAGATCTCAAAGCAATTTACCTTTTTTCCTGCCCTTTTGGTTGATGTCCCCCTTTTTCCCAACCCAGTGTTAACACACTTGTTAAAAATTAATCATCATGTGATACCTTTTACACTTCCATCATTCACTGTATCTTATTTGTGGTGATACTACCGTATTTGATTATCTCTACTTTTACTTTATCTTGGTATTGAATGATCAATATATCATTTAATTCATTACATGATTTCATAAACCAATTTCTTAACATCATCAAAAATCACTAAATATGCTTTTACACATTTCAACACTTTTGATAATTTTATATTTTCTTATTTTCCAGAAATGCCAATTGAAGAGCACAGGGACTACAATCAGGTAGTATTAGACGTCAACCGGTCCCTCAAGAGGTTTCCTCCAGGTAAGTTGAAATATCTTGTTTGGTTTATAAAGTTTGCACAGAGGTTATGTGGACCTCAAACTATTATCTACAATGTTCCACTTGTAACTTCAATGAAATACATGTAGTGAAAATGATTAACTGATTGGACTTCATTTGTTGTTGTTGTTTTATATTCATTCAGAGTAAGAAATAGTATACCGGTACTATACTTGTCAAGGCTCCATACTAACTTTTATGGAGGGGGTTTAGATTTTACCGTTTTAGAATTGTTGATATTTTTGGGGGTCTGGACTGAGATTTTTGGTGTCCCAGGGGACCTATTAGTGTTGAACCCTGGCCAAACTGGACTCGCCATCGACTATTGGAATACTAGTTTGCTGACTGGAGTGTAGTAGTCTTTATAAAAATCATTTTATATTTTGCTCAGCCTCAATACTGTTTGGGCCTTCACTGGCTTGAACAATGTACATGTGTAAGGTTGTATACTGGGATTTTAGAAGCTCACAGGACAGCAATATTTGTGCTTCTATGTACATCTTTTAGACTGCACTTACTCTCTACAGATTTGCATTTGGAATATTTGTTGGGAAAAGAATGATAATTGATCATTTGATGTCAGATATCAAATTACATATACATGTATTTGCCACCAATTTTCTGTGTTTGACAGTGGTATTGTCTTGAACTATTTACAATCTTATCCTGTGTTCTTTCTGTAGGGATGCAGGATGAACAACGTGAGGTACTACAGGACCAGTTAGTAGATGTTATAGTTAGAGTACTTATCAACAACGATCAATTACACTATTACCAGGTAAGTTTTGATTTGTGGCGGTATGATCTTGTTCGATTGAAAGTTTCATTTCATGGTTACATTCTATTTGCTTATTGTGTTCAGTATTTTCTTTTGACTCCTCTTTATTTATTTCTTTCTCCATTCCACATTCTACTCCCTCTCTCTCTCTCTCTCTCTCTCTCTCTCTCTCTCTCTCTCTCTCTCTTTGTCTCTCTTTCTCTCTCTCTCTCTCTCTTTTTCTCTCTCTCTCTCTCTGTCTGTCTGTCTCTCTCTCTCTCTCTGTCTCTCTATCTCTCTCTCTCTCTCTCCTTCTCTTTAATAGATGTATGATTATTTCATTTTATCTGATTTAGTTTGGGAAGCACAATGTTCAAAGAAACAGTTGTGGTTGATTACAGAGATCTATAAATTGTTACAACAATGGAAGTAAAAAATCATATGCAAATGAATCGTCTTGTAGATTTTCACATTTCAATATATACTTTTTGTGGTTCATAATATAATTACAGAGTGATAATCATGCAGTTCTAACAGTCAGTTTTGAAGTTTTCTTCTTGTTACATATTTGCTTGTCGGGAGCATCAAATTATCTCTTTTTTAATGATTTCTATGTCATGGAAATGGTGGTAAAGACTAAAAGAGCCATTCCTATTCCTTCCTCTCTCTCTCTCTCTCTCTCTCACGCATTATGACGTTATGAATCATTCATTGTACAGAGAAATGGTAGTAAAGAACCATTCCCATTCCTTCCTTTATCCTTTTCTTACTCTCTCTCTCCGTAGGGGTATCATGACATAGTGGTGACCTTCCTCCTGGTGGTAGGCAAAGAGAAGTCTTTCTCTCTCATAGACAAATTATCAACTCATCACCTTAGGTAAGTGTACTTGTGGCATGCTGACCAGAAGAAATATTTAAAAAGAAGAAAAATCCTTATTTAAAGTGTTGATTTGTTCATATTCATTACCATCAGCACTTTAATAATTTTATATATTTTTCCATTTTCTTATGCCATTATAATTCATTTTCTACCTGACATTAAAAGTGATCTGAGGGCAACGTGACCCTGTAAAAGTTCAGGAAGACATGCAATTAAATAGTGTTCCACTTAGAGAAGTAAAAATGAGCCACATGTTGCCAATTTGCGTTATGGCCCAATCAGTAAAGATCACTAGTTTATGCATATCTGTGTCGCTGCTTTAAACCATATAAAAGTTTCCGTAAGTTTTCAAAATTTGCTCACATTTTACTTGTTCAGCCAACCAATGTACTAAAAAACATACAATTTATAACTTTATGATGACAGTTACTCTTGCTCTACAGTGTTATCGGTAGAAATCATTGTGGAACCCTGTAACAGGGAGAGGATAAAAAACAAGTATATGGAAAAATTATGTTATTTTTATTATGTAGTTTTTTAAAGCTTCTACCAACCTTGAATTTTGTGGGCAAGCTTTCGTCCACTCCTGTGGACTTTCTCAAGCTAAGTGATCTGTAACACGTTTTCTCAGCGCTGCCTGGTGTTTTGCGATCACTGGACCAAAGATCTTATCTTATTTTGGTTGATGTATTTTATTTCACAGGGACTTCATGGATAGGACCATGGACCGTACCAAGCACATGCTTAACTACCTCTTGCCGATCGTCAGAAAAGCAAATCCAAAATTGCATGAATTCATGGAAAGGTGAGTTGGAAAGACATTGTTTCTTATCTTATTCAAATTCTTCTTTGATGTAGAAGAAATTGATGCTGTTTTTCTATGAATAGAATAGCCTGGCAAACACCATTCTGCAAGAAGGGTTGGAAAGACATTGTTTCTTATCTTATTCAAATTCTCCTTTGATGTAGAAGAAAAAGATGTTGTTTTTCCATGAATAGAATAGCTTTGCAAATGCCATTTTGCAAAGAAAATTTATGGGAGAAGAAAAGATGGGCAGACCAACTAGGACATGGGCAGATAACATCAAGCAGTGGATGGGCATGTCACTTGGGTAGCTAATTAGAATGGCTCAAGACAGGAAGTTATGGAGAGCCCGTGTCAAGGTTCATTACATTGTCATCCCAACGGCCTCCAAGCTATGGGACATAGAGATAGATAGATAGATTTTCTATAAGAAACTTTCACTCGTTAAGAAATGTTGTCATTAATTTAAGCAACTTGATTCTTTCAATCTTTGTTTACAATTTGTGAACTATCGTCCCATACCAATCCTTTTCATCTCACTTCTCTCCAATATCTTTGAGCAGATCCGAAGTGGGATACGTGTTTGCCCTTGCCTGGTAGATCACAGTGTAGGGTCATGTGATCTTGCTGATGGTGTTATTTCTTAGTCATTGCTTTTAACAACTTGATTATTTTAATCATTCTTCACAATTTGTGTAATATCATCGCATACCAATCCTTTTCTCTCACTTCTTTCCGATATCTTGGAGCAGATCCGAAGTAGGTACTTAATTTGCCCTAACCTGTTAATCACAGTGCAAAGTCTTGTTCTCAATGATTTTGCTGATCTAATTTTTATTTCTTAGTCATTACTTTTGAAAATGCATACTTTCATTCACTGTCAACAATTTGTTTACTAGAATATATCAGGTAACAACATTTTTTTTTTTTTCTTCATTTTTTTACTTCTCTCCAATATCTTGCCATTTCTGAGCAGATCCGAAGTGGGTTACGTGTTTGCTCTTGCCTGGCTGATCACATGGTACGGTCATGTGCTCAATGACTTCCACAGTATCCTCAGGCTCTATGACTTCTTCCTAGCATGCCACCCTCTCATGCCAGTCTATCTTGCTGCTGCTGTAAGTATTGGTGCTCTCTATCAACATAATAATATTTGCCAAACGGTTTTCATAACACTACAGTCTATTGAGGAAAACGAGTATGGTAAAACCGGTCACTCAAAGGTTTAAACTTTTTTGAGGCACTTCTTGATCATTTTGAAGTGCAATTTTTTTAGGGCTTCATATCATATCACCATATCACAGACACTGATAACACGTAGGGCCGTGCATCTCAGATTTAACATTGTTAAACAATCCCTTTAATTTTGGTGTTGTTGTGTTTTTTAAAGATTTAAAAACAGAAATAAATCCAACTGAATATCCTGTGGATTGCTTTTCTTCCATCATGAACAATTGGCTGCACCAAATCATTATCATTCAATATGAAACTGATCAGATTTTGCGAGAGCATGAATATGAGCCTGGTAAGGAATGGCAGATAAAATATACCTATATTTGGGATTTGTATTTTATTATTTTATCTTCCATCGACTGGAATTCTCTCTGTATGAACGATCAGTCAGACCTGCTTTAGTGACCACCTGTCTACAAAGACCACATTTTTGTTTCCCTTGAAAATGGTTTCTCATTGAAACATGTAGTATAGGCACTTGTACATACAGACCCCCTGCCTATAAAGACCACTTTCTTGTCTCCCCTTGGTGGTCTTTATAGTCAGGTTTGACTGTACTACTTAATGAGAAATTGCATTAATCTTCAGGTTCTGAAGCTGTAAGGAGTGTTGCAGCTAAGATCAGGGCCTATCTTTTGAAGATTACCATTCGAGCAGAATCGATTACTAGTTATCCAATCAGGCGCAAATTTGCAGTCTTCTCTTTCTTTTTTGAAGAGTTGTGCAAATGATATTAATCTAATGTTCAGATAAGGTCAATATTGATCAACGGCAATTCTGTATGAGATGCGTTTCTTGTTTACTGAGACCAAGGGGGTGTTTCATAAAGATCCTATGTCGGACTTAAATTTGATGGGGAGCCATTTGTAGCCTTAAAATAAAATATATTCAAAAGCACAAATTGAAGTATATTTTAGACTTTTCATAAATTCCACATCAAGAAAATGAAATCTCCTTGATAATAGAAAATATTTTTGAAGATGCTAATGGCTTTCCATAATTGTTCAGTCCAACTTAGAGTTAAGTTCGACTTAGGATCTTTGTGATTACTTTCCATATTCTTTAGATTTCATGTTTGAGACATCAAATACGTGACACAGTCTCACTCTATCACTGGTTCAATTTAAGGGAAAATGTGGATTATTTATGGTAGTGCTATCGAAAGTCTCCTTTTTTCTGTTTAAAGTTAAAATATTGCAAAAAGATGTATTCCACAGAATTAAATTTAATGTTGCTGTTTTTTTTTTTTTTTTTTTTTTTTTTGGGGGGGGGGTGTTTTTTTAAAGATGTAAAACAGAAATAAATCAAACTGAATATACTGTGGATTGCTTTTCCTCCATCATGAACAATTGACTGCACCAAATCAATATCATTCAATATGAATGTATTGTATACCTTCTCGGTCCACTATCTGATCATACTTTGTGAGAGCATGAAGTCAAGTCTGGTAGGGAATGGCAGATGAAATATATTTGGGATTTGTGTTTTATTATTTGATCATATCTTCCATTACCTGATCAGATTGTACAAGAGCATGAAACTGTTTCAGGACTGATATTCTCTCTGTATGAACGATTTTGATTTATACAGTTAAACCTGTCTATAAAGACCACCCAAGGGAGACAAGAAAAGCGGTCTTTGTAGGCAGGTAATCTTTATGTACAGGCTCCTTTAGTACATTTCAATGAGAAAACATTTTCAAGGTAAAAAAAAAATGTGGACTTTGTATACATGTGGTCTTTCTACACAGGTGATCACTAAAGCAGGTTTGACTGTATATATTAGAGACTGAAAATGAGACAAAAGTCACAACCCTAAAATACTTGTTTCATCCTTGTTCTAATGGCTACATAGAGTTTAATTTCAAAAGGAGCTAAATCCATTTTTGTAACTTCAGAGAAAAAAGACATTGTTTACCAGGTTTTGTACAGGCGTCTATGAAAAAGTGATATTAGAAGATGCATTTTTTCATAGTTGCTCCCAAAATTTAGGTAAATAATTTTGTTGAAAGATGGGTACTTAAGTGAACAATTTCTGATATCAACTCAAATTTCATTAAAAGTGGATTTAGCTCCTTTTGGAATTAAGCTCTTCATATACCCTTTATCACCCCGCCCTTCAGATTGTGCTAGAGCGTGAAGCTGATGTCCTAGCCGTGGAGTGTGACATGGCGTTCGTCCACAGTCTCCTGTCCCGGATACCTGATAACCTACCGATGGAGGAGCTTGTCATCAAGGCGGGAGATCTCTTTGTGCAATACCCACCCCACGAGATGGCCAAAGAAGCACAGCTACAGTACAATAAGAGGTAGGAAATAACTAGTTATATCCATAGAAGTTGAATCAGAAAAACTGCAGAATACTCCACCACACACTTATTAAGCTCTATTAAACAAATAATGATTAATATGGATATATATCCATACTCATTATTATTTGTAGTGTCTCTAATTCTATTCCTGACCCTAGCTAGGGCCTTACTCTGACTCTAACCATAATCTTAATGTTTACCCAAACCCTAAATGTAAACCTAACCCTAACCTTAACCTCAACCTTTATATGCATGGTGGGGTGTTCTGCAATTAAGCCAATTAATCAAACTGCTGAACAGAATGTGGATGTGCTTTCGAAGTTTTAAAAAAATAGGAAAGGAAAGGGGGAAAATAAGATTTTGGCCTTTTTCACTAATCCCTGATAACCTACTGATGGAGGAGCTGGTCATTACAGGCAGGAGAGCTCTTTGTGCAAATACCCATCCCATGAAATGGCCAAAGGAATACTGCATAATCATATTCAAGTTTCCTGCAACAGTTCTGCAACTTCAAGTGTTTAACGATCATAGTTTATCCTTTATCTTTACATTCATGTTCAAGGACATCATATACCTAGTTTTGAATTTGTACACATTATTTTACAGGTAATTATTTTGAAGAAAAAAAACAAACTGAAATTCATTGACTTGTTTTCCAGCTCCGCTATCACCAAACATAAAGAGCTAGAAGGAAACCTACGAGGTCAGCGTCCGGACACTGTCCTTCGCCGTCTCCAAGGCCAGGCCGGCGGTCAAGCCCAGGCAGGCTCAAGGCAGAGCAACAGAGTGGTCAAGGTAGCGGTCTGGGCCATCTCGGCCGGTATCGGGGCAGCCGCCCTGGCCGTCCTCAATAGTGCAATGGAGTTCTGGGTATGATGGAGAGAAAGAGTGGAGGTGACTGAACAGAAATTCCCTTTTTGATAAATCAGGGGGGTGTTTCACAAAGATCCTAAGTTGAACTTATCTCTTAGTTGGACTTATCAATTATGGAAAGCCATTAGCATCTTTGAAAATATTTTGTAAAAGTTATTTTAAAAGGCATAAAATGTTGACTCAAATCATTCATATTTCCTATTATCATGGGAGATTTCATGTTCTTGATGTGGAATTTATGAAAAGTCTGAAATACTTGAAATTTTTGCTTTTGAATATATTTCAAAATAAGGCTACAAATGGCTCTCCATAATATTTAAGTCCAACTTAGAGTTAAGTTCGACCTCAAATCTTTGTGAAACACCCCCCCTAGAGTCTGTTTAATCTGTATCATGTTATTAAATTGTGATGTATTTTGGTAGTGGTATATTGTATTGTAGCAGACCAATCGCGTAAAAAATTAATGTGTGTATACCTGTTAAGATACCTGACTAACATGTCGACTACTGAATTTTCTCATTCCCACAGACTTAACACAGGGACCACCAGGTTCCAGTAACCAATGGGTTAATTGAGTATGACATACTAGCTGTACACAATTTACGTTGTATTAACCTTTTGGTCCCTTTTAAATGTCTGACTGTTTAAATACCTACATCATGCACAATGTATTGAAGACAGAAGTACACCTGTTTCTGTAGGTGGAAAATTGTTGTGTTCATGCACCTGCTCTTTCAGACACTTCTTTGGGTTGTTAGAAAAACTGATCTACAGACTCTTTGGGGGATTTATGGCTGAGATCTGCCTACCAAAATGTTTGAGGTAGGCTGTATGCCATTAATCTCCTAATATCCAAATATGGATGTCTAGTTGGCAACTTACAAATCTCACAGATCAATTGTTGTTATAAATTGTGTCTTGTGCATTAAGAAAATCTACTGTGAATTACCACCAGAGCATCGTTTCACGAAACTGTCAGTAGTGCAAGTTCAGTGACATCTCGTTGAAACGCATGTATTTAAATTAGCATGCATTTCAATGAGATGTGCGTGAACTGAGGTCATGACGGTATCATGAAACCATGCCCAGGAACTCTATTTTGGCATTTGGAGCAATTGTGTTGGGTAGCCCTCTTGCAACCCAAATACATAGGGATATCAGAACTTTGCTGATGTACTGTCTAGGTGTCGTCAAGGCATGTGACTATTTGAACTTTGAAGCAAATTATCTTATAAGAGGAACATTGCTAAATTGTATTACCCACTGAAATGTAACAAAAGCAGCTTGACTGTGACACAAAGAGAGTACTTAATCACTGCCAAAAACACAAGTAGATCAGACATTTCTGTATATTATCATGGCACTCTGTTACTTGCAATGTCATGTTTTCAGAAACTGTATGCAATATAGAATAAAATGTTAAATTCCTTTTCAAACAACTATATGTACATGCAGTTTCAATTTTATAAACAATATAAAAGAAAACGTACATGTAGATGGTATCAAATGCTTTGGAGAGATCCATAAAAACTCCACAACAATTTTTCCTTGATCCATTAATTATAATATGCATGTCATGGCATCTTTGCCTTGTTGGCACATCCACACAAAACAGACTGTGCCTGGGTATGTTTCTTTTGGCATTTCAGAACAAATTGGCATTATGCTTGTACTGTCAAGCCTGTCTTTAGTGGCTACCTCTCTGTAAATTCCACCTGTCTACTCTATAGTGGCCATGTATTTTATCTCCCTCTTGGAAAGAAATGCATGTTGTAGAACCTGTCTAGAAAAGGCCACCTGTCTAGAGTGGCCACTTTTTCTGTTTCCCTTAGATGACCTTGATAGACAGGTTTGACTGTAGTATTATTTGTGGTATATGATGAAAGACAGCTCAAAAGAGATGTAGGTGTGAGAGTGTCTCTGGTGACACAGAAGTTTGTTTCTTTAGAGAGGGTCACTGATACTTCCAGTCATCATTCCCAGTTCACCAGTCAGAAACGCTAAACGCAAGGTATAAGAATTACCTAATTTGACACAACAGTAAATATTATATGATTTTTATGCCTCCGTTACGAAGTAGCCGGAGGCATTATGTTTTTGGGTTGTCCGTCCTTCCGTCCGTCCGTCCGTCCGTCCGTACATCTGTACGTACGTCCCATTCTCGTGATCGCGTTATCTGAAGAACCGATGGATGGATTCCTGCCAAACTTTGGTCATGTATGTATCTTGCAGAGCCGATGAACTGATTAGATTTTGGGGTCACAAGGTCAAAGGTCAAAGGTCACAGGGCTCATTATGTATGCAAAAACAGCTCGTGATCGCGTTATCTGAAGAACCGATTGATGGATTCCTGCCAAACTTTGGTCATGTATGTATCTTGCAGAGCCAATGAACCGAGTAGATTCTTGGTTCATAAGGTCAAAGGTCATGGGCTCATTATGTATGCAAAAATAGCTTATGAACGCATTCTCATTATAACTGACAGATTGATTACTATTTAACTCAGGATATCTTGCAGAGCCAATGAACTGAGTAGATTTTAGGGTCATGAGGTCAAAGATCAAAGGGTCATATATGTATATGAGAAATTGCTTGTAATCACGATATTCTGAGAACCTGTTGATGGATTACAATTGAACTTGAATTTGAAACAAAATTCTTCTGTTTTGGTTTCATTTTTCGACTGCGCGCAGTCGAAGTTCCATATAGTTTATTCTTTTTAAGAGTTGTAGATAGGTAGATGTTTAATGTATTATTTGATTTATTTGCATTAGCTTAGATACAGTTCATTTGATAGATTAAGTTAGTCAGAAAGGAATGAATTAAATCAAAATTTTAAAAATAGTACTGGAATAAAGCACTTGTACCACTAAGTATATAAATCACAAATATGATTTCACAATGTTTTTTTTTACAATATTGGTTCCTTTTTCATTGTTCATCTTGATATAATGTTTCTCAATATTTTCTGCTCAGAGCCATAAGGGTCATGACTCCTAACTGAGTAAGTGCCATTCTGACTTTTCAGCAGATGATATATAACTTCACAATTCATAAAGTCATTTCTGATTTTCTTTAAAAGTCACGCTCTTTTAGTTAAGGTTTAGGAAGGTTAAAACTGTTTACAGCGCCAAGAATGAAAGATACTGATGTCAGAGTTGATAAAGTTCTTTGATGGCTATTTTTCTCATGTAACTCTATCAGTGAAAAATAAAGAGACTATTGAATCTATTTGATAATGTGACAAAAGTAGACATTCCATATTAGTTCTGATGATCAATTTATGAATATGTTGTTGTACATTTCTTTGTTAAGATGAAGTTAGAATGATATTAGAATGATATGTTATAAGTGTGCTCTAGGTAATTATAGATCTGGTCTATAGCTTCTATGTCTTGTGGAAGAACTGTGAACTTCTACTATGTGTCATATGAATGTCAGCAATTGTAAAGATTACTTCATTATTCATAGGAAATTTATATCAAAAAGTGATACTATCTTTTTATTTTATGTTTGAGAGCTAAGAGCTTTCTCTGATTTTTATAGAGCTGACCCAGGCTTAAATACTCTCAGTTCCTGTGTATTTGTTTAATTAGTACAGTCTTCTTCTTTTTTTCTAAAACATAACTATTTTTATTTCTATTTTTATTCATTTTAAATAATTTTCTCTCTTGATATCTTCACTGATCGATGTAAAAGATCAATTTCAATGATATAATTTTTGTTAAATATTTCTTCTATCTTTTATAATTTAGATTATATTATTATTATACATGATGGAAAGATATCTATAATGGGGATAGAATTGAGAGAATCAGTAAGAATATTTGTTCTGTCCTTATCTTTCTTTCACTTACCCATCCTCGCTGCTCTCCTCTCACTCTCTCACTCTCTCTCTCTCTCTCTTTCAAATTCCCAAGCACAATTTTTTTTTTTCACTTGAAGTTCTTGTTTTCCAATGTGAAGAAACATTCAGAGAGAAGTAAAATTAACCTCTGTAAAGTCCTATACTGCCCTCTAAAGACAAAACTTGGTCAATGAATCTTTGGACTTGGATGTCTGTTTTCGAACCTGCCATCTCTACAATCTATCTTTTAACTATTTCATGTTTATCTAGTCTTTTAAAGATATTTTGGCTACTTTATTTTGAAGATATGATGTTCTTTCTGATCCATCTTCTTGATTATTTTTTTTCTTCTTTCATTCAAGATCTGGTTATTCTTTTCTGGCGAGTAGGGTGATTGTGCTAACATGAATTTTCAACAAATAATTGTAAAGAGTGCATATTATATTATTTGACAAAAGTTGGCAGTTAAACTTTCTTAATAGTGGAAACAGTAATTGTACAGAGCCAGAAGGGCGCTATCTCATAAAGTTTAACACTGAATAGAGGACATGTTTTGTGTACACCTGTACTGTAATTGCTTATTGTATTCGTTATGATTGTTACATGTTGTGTGTTTTACAAATTACTGAGAAGATGTGGATGTAAATATTCATATATGTGCAATCATAAATAAAAGATACAAATATAATTTTGTTGTTTTTTCATTTTATTGGCAAATGAGATTTCTTACTTTATTTATCTAACTATCATTTTCGGGGGCTTAAAGTCCAAATCAAAACCTGAATGCATGTATTTGAGTATTTGAGGTACAGGGATAACCATCAATGCAAGTATCTATTTTTAAATTAAAATTAAAGGAAAAAGGGTTTAAAAAGCCAAGATCCCAAGTGCTATTTCCATTTAGTAAGGCATCGAAATTTAATTACAGAAGACTTGTAGTCCCTCAGGTAGGACTCGAAGCCGTAAAGGACACTTGGCTGCAATAAATACAAACATACACTTTCTTTCTTGTCACCCAAGGTTCGATATCAAGGGCTCCTCAGAGTGCGTGGAGAGAATATAGGGAGAAGAGGAAGAAAACGTTTTCGGAGATGGATGAAAAAGGGAAAAGAAAAAGAGGCATACATTCGGAAGAAAAATAGATGGAGAGATAGATAAAGAAATAGGGAGGGAGAGAGAGAGAGAGGGGGGGAGGAGGAGATAGTGTGGGGCGGAGGGGAGAAAGAGGGATAGAATGAGGAAGGGAGGGAGGGGAGGAAATGGGAGGGGATGGGGTAGACAGTCAAACAGATACAGAAAGACAGAGATAACTCGACGGAGGAAACAGAAGAGGAAAATGACTGCCATAGAACAAAATAATATACATTTACAGAGAGTACAAACCTGGGTTTCCTCAATCGAATCGAATAACATATTATTACTGTAGAAATATATTTCGAAAATATCCAATGAAATGTGTTTCATTGCAAACAACTTTTTTTTTCTTCAAAGCTGCCACAGAATACGTTTCAATTAACCCGTTTACGTACCCGTTTGGGGGCCTCAAACTCTAATAATATACACAACGCTAAACGTGGCGCAATTAATGGCGACCTCGCCTTCAGCACAAAGTTGCATCACTTAGCATTTCAGTAGCTTTATGAATTTCATAAAAGCCTTCGAACGCCGTGAACAGGCTTGCAGGCAAATTGCATGGACATATTATGTAAAAGTAAAAATAAATCCT
Source organism: Strongylocentrotus droebachiensis (assembly GCA_035222895.1). Taxonomy (NCBI): domain Eukaryota; kingdom Metazoa; phylum Echinodermata; class Echinoidea; order Camarodonta; family Strongylocentrotidae; genus Strongylocentrotus; species Strongylocentrotus droebachiensis. The sequence continues at coordinate 110,958 of JAVYIG010006800.1, forward strand.
ATCATTATAAATCAACCCCTTCGAAATTAAGAGCCTCCCTCGGTGCATTGCAAAATGTAGCCCAGAGCCACATTTCAAAACAAAACAGATAATTTCATCCTAGCAGTAATGTTATAATGTACTTCGAAAGACGGTATCTTTCCATCGTCGCATGTCCAGTCCCCTGGTAGTGTAATCGTATTAGTAGAGCTACGAGGGAAATATTGAGAATGCATCTTTCTGTATATAAACAAGGGATCACATTACATCCTCATCATTATGCCTGCGTCAAGACGAATGATTTATTCATATCCCGGTATCCCCAAGTGGTATGATTATATCGCATTTTGATATGCAAGATTCAACGGCCTTATACTTATACATAGGTTGATGAATATTGCTTATATGTTATATCAATTTCTAATATATAGATGTGATGAATGATTGATTATAATGATTATACCATGATTATGGAATCGAGTGTAGTATAGTTTTTGTATGTCTATGCGAGACGCGGTGGCATAAATTATGTATTAAATATTTATCACGTTTCCATGATCTTTAAGGATAGCGACAGTTCTTTAAAACTGAAATTTAAAGAAATAGATAAATAGAAATATGCCTATATTCCTGTCGATAATTCCATT